>JACBWW010000012.1:7199123-7242878 GCA_020086605.1 Lanius collurio
GCGGGCGGGGAGGGGACGGGAGGGGGGCGGCGGGAGGAGCGGGGAGCGGGAGAAAGACGAGCTCCGAAAGTTGCCGAGAAAACTCAGCGGAAATTCGTACTTCCCACACTGTGCCCTGGGGGACCGGAGGATCGGATGGAGCGGGGAAGAGGGAGGACGGCGCGGCGGGGGGGCGGGGGGAGGAAGCCGGCGGCCGGTCCTGGCGCAGCTCAGCCCCGGCAGCGAGCAGGGGCGCAGAGTGGGAAAGTAGGAATTGGAACCGGCTGTGGCTGCCTCCCAGCCACATGGGTTGCAGATAGAGCTGCGCGTCGGGGAGGGGGAAGGGAACAGAAGTAAACTAGACGTCGTCTGCCTGCACCATCTCCTTTTTTCCCCCCTCGTATTTAGAAACCTGCCAAAAGCAATAGTTACAGTTTACCACGGATTGAGGACTTTTCTTTGTGTTGAGTGAACGATAATCAGAGGACTAAGCCTCCTCTAGTACGTAAAGGAGTGAGTTTTCATTCTGCGCACCGTCTTACCTAGTAGGTTCCCGACAAAGCTGCCAGTGAGGGTGCGATTGATCATGGCTCCAGCTCCATGAGGGGAATCGTCAGAATGATCCAGATGCTCTTCAGAAAAAATTCCCTTTTTAAAGATGGTTCTTTCTCAACAACACACAAATTCAGATCTAAAGGAAGGTGTTGGAAAGCATACTGAAGAAGACACATAATGGGTACCCATTCTTTCAATGACTTGCCTGTCCCGTTGGCATTTTTTGTTTTTCTAAGATGTCACCAGTCAAGTAAATAAGTGTCTAAGGGCAGGAGGAAATGCCTAAATATGTAGGTATATAAGACATCTAAGAGTGATGAAGGAAAGAAGGTAAAGACCAGAATACCGTGCTACAAATTTAATGAATATGTTGGGAAACTGTTAGCACATGAAGTTGTATGCAACTGCACACACTTTGCTTGCATTTCTGGAGTAAAGCTGTGTACAAGCCCTGCTGCTTTCTCTTACCAAAAGGCAGAATTTAGATAGCTTTTGTGGGAGCTTTGTTTTAGTGGCCATGTCAACATGAGCAGGTTGCATGAGTGCTAGTTTGTAGTGAGGCCTTGTTGTCCGTTTTCATGTTACTTTGATTGGACTCTGATTTGGTCCTGAAAAAACTTTGAAGGGGATAAGGCTTGGTTTGGTCAATGGAACATCACTTTGAGCCTCTCAGTTCCGAGCTCTGGTAGTTATCTGAGGATGGGCCTTGTGAAGAATAATCTTTTTGTAGTGGTAGCTGCATTGTGCTGGTGTAGGAAGTAATACTTGGGGCCCGAGAATGATATTAGATAATCTGGATGAATTTTGAAAGTATCTTCAAAAATCAAGCGAGAAGGTCTGAATTATAACTTGCTTATTGAGAAAACCCAGTGTGAACAATAATATGCTGGAATATCATTATGGCGAGGAAAGCTGGTTAGTTGTCGGGTTTGGGGTTTGTTGTGAGAATTTTTTGGTGAAAAATGGCTGTTGCATGTGCAGTCTTTATAAGCTGGAAGAGTAACAGAACGATTAGGTACTTATGCCTAAAAATCTACTTGTAGAGGAAGGTATTATTGTATATTACATTAAAAGTTAAAATTTTTGAAGCAAGAATGGTGGAAAACAAGAGTTGTCAAATTCCAGAATTTGGTGACTTCTGCAGACATTCTACAACTTGCCATCAAACAGGCCTGTTCTTGGCTTACCTTGTTTTAAATTTGTATCCTAAATTGTTGATGCATTGTTTTCTGAATGTGGTCAAGACGTTTGTCTATTTCTTGAATGATTTAGAAAATTTCTGTTTTAATTATTTGTAACTGCTCTATTTTGAACCTGCTTGATTAATAAAATGTTTTTTCCTGAAATAAATCTGAGTAAGTTTCACAAAAAGAACTTTTTACTATCCTTTTAAATTAATTTTCCAGGTTGCTCAAGAAAACCATCCGGCATTTATTCATGATTCAAATAACCATGGGTTAAGAATCCAGACCTTTTAGCTCAATCTCTTCCTTATGGACTATTTTTTTCACTTTTCAGCTTTTTCTTTTCAATACATCTCATCATTTCTAATACTTGGGAAAAAGTAGAGATACCATTTTATCCTGCAAAGATTTCATGTTTCTTTCCTCGTTTTCAAAGCCCCTATGGTTCATGGAAAGGCATCTTGGCTCTTTAATTCTGAGCAAAGACTAACTGCCTAGTGATACATTTACTTAAGTGGGATGTACTTTAAATAGTGGAATTTTAGAAAATCATTCTACATAATGGTATGCTTATTTTCTGTTCCTTTGGGTTATTCTTCTGAAACACAGTTAAGCTCATAAGGGCAATTTATTAACTGTCCTTCCTGTAGAAGCACCATAGATCTTTTTCTATATGTCATTGCAAATAGTAAAAGTTTAAGTCAGATTTTGTCTTATGTATTGCTTTAGATTTATGGCTTCTGAAACTTGGCCAGTATGAGTATTTTCACTGGGTTTGGGGAATTATAAGTGGCAGGAATTTGAAAAAAAAAATTGCCAGTGATTCTTAAGAAGACGATTCATCACACCCTTTTCTCACACTGAAAATATTTTATACCAGAAATGAAATAAACAGTTTCAATGGATTTTTTGCTGACTGTTTTAGTTAATTAAAAATTAATTATTATTCCAAATTAATTAATTATTATTCAAAATACATTAGAAGCACAACTATTGAGATGAAAGATGCCACATTTGTTTTCCTGCTTTGGAAGAGGAACTTTCCCATTGCTGTAGTTCTCGTTTCCTTATCTAAGCACACAATAAAATTTCTAATGCATGATTGAGAAATAATAATCTTTTTTTACCCCAACCTGAAAAAAACATAAATCCACCAATGAAAAAAATGGTTGGAGGGAGAAGCAACCTATCCTTAAAAGCTTTAAAGGTTGTCTTAAAACATACCTTCATGGTTAAGATTTGAAGTATGAGGACTTTGAAGGGCCAAGAAAAACTGGCAAGGTCAGAAATTCTGTCTTTCCACTGAGACTTGTGTATTCCTATGATAATTATGAGGAAACTGACCTTAGATAAAGTATTGTTTCATGGCTAAATACTATTCATATGTTTGTGAAACTCAATACCTCTGATTTTCTTTTTCTGGTTTGCTTTTTTTTTCAGGAGATGTTTTTTAGGCACTGGTGAGAGAGCTGGTGATTGAAAATGAGCATATATCTGTAGGCAGAATGCAAAATGGAGTGAAAGACGCAGCATGCTCAATGTAACCTATCCCAGCATATACTGTGACTGTGGCAATGCCCACATGAAAAAACTTCCATTAAAAAATGATCTTTCTTGCTCCAGAATAAGAGAACTGGTGCTGAACTGGTAAGTTTGAGACCTGGTATCTCACAGATTTATGTAGTTGCATGGAGTGGTGGCAGGAATGGCTCCAGGAGCTGGAGCTTATTCTCAAAAGAGGAATATTTTGATTGATCTATACAATTTTTCTGCCTGCTGCACATCACAAATGTTTTTATCTGAACTTGTGAAAAATGTTTTAAGAAGTGTTCGCTTTGAACCTTCTTAGCAAACTAATTGGCTTCATAGAAACTTTATTCAACGTTAATGTCAGAATTCCCATTTAAAATGAAAAAAAATTTCTGTAAGTTGATATATCAACATGTTTAGTTGGTTTCACTATAAGAACTTAATTTGAAGTTGACTTACACTGTCACAGGAAGTTATTGTATACAACGTTACTCCATGAGTCATGCCAAGTTCCTCTGAAGTAAGAACAAAGAAACAACACTATTCCTGTTTTTTAGCCGAAGTGTCACTGTATGAATTTTTACTTTTACAGTTATTTTTGCTTTTCAAAGACATAAAAATATTGAGGAGCATTTTAAAGTATTAACAAAACTAGTTCTTACACCATCTTTATTAGTGGCTCCTACAGCCCATGGATTAAAGCATCTTTTAAATGGTCACCAGTTTTTTGATATTCCATATGTCAGTGCTAGTAATGCAAATACCATAGTGTATGAAAAAGAGAAGAATTCTAGTGCCAAAAGTGCTATTTTTTTTCTTCAGAATTGCACAAACAGTTCACCTAAATTGTGTAATTTGGGTTGGTTGTGTTTACTGTAGGTAATCAAAATTTTAAATAAACCTTTTCCTGATACCATTGTTTCTGTGTAATGAATTGTCACTTGCTACACTCAGTTCTTAGGAGTAGAACATGACTCCCAGGCCAGCAGTTAATATTACATGCCTGTTCAGCTCCATGGGATGAAATATACCAGATGTTTTATGGATATCTACTCCTATCATCCATAGAAGTCTGTGGCCTACAAAACTCTGCTGCAAATATCTTCAATATTTTCAGAATAAACATCTGAGTAACATATTTGTGGTTTTTTGGCATATGATACCAGTCTAGGCATGCATTTACCATTGTGTGCGTGCTTTGTCAAGCAATCAAACCCCACTGAATTTTGTGTAGTGTAGGATGTGCCTCTTTGACTTCCTCTGGGCAGGCGGTTCCAGAACTTTGTGTTGATTACAGCAGTTGGTTCCTTTGTGCATATCAGTTTACCTACCAATAATTTCAAATCTGTTTTTTGGAGTTTCCCTGCCTAAACTGTGTGAAACCAATTGTAGCTATATCCACTGGTATGCTGTATTCACATGTTCTCTCTGCAAGTGAAAATCAGGTAGCTCAAGCTATACACTTAAATGCAAATCAAGTAGTGGATGACATTGCTGTATTATCAGTGTTTCATAACAATAAATGGAGAGTTGGGTGTCAGTGTTCTGTGTGGTGATGTCTGCCGGTATGTATCACTTACAGAGGTGAGATTCACTGGATCATACTTGCAAAAGTCTAAACAATCATTTAGCTGACATATTTGGCTTTATCCAACACTGCTTTCCTGAGGGAGAATCTCATTAGTGGAGTTTGTGCATGGTTCAGCATCTGTGACAGTAAGAGAGAACCCTACTCGTGCCACGATAAGAGTGGTGTAATTTATGTAAAACAAATGCATATGTAGCTTGTGCAGGGCCAAGTAGCTGTTGCAGTGTCTGCAATTCTTTCACGTGGTTGGTTATCTGTTTGTACACCCAATCTTTGCAGTATTGTTAGACCAATTTTTCCATAATGGGGTAACAAATCAGGCAAGTGTTCTTGCAAACATTTTCTTCTTCTCTATCTCCATAAAAGGGTATGGGTGCTTGTGTCAATCTCTTTCATAATGGGTAATAATACCCTTGACAAGTTTTTAGTGTGAGATGCTCTCTTCTGTTCCTATCATCCCATAATTTGGAGAGTCTTTAGCAGAAAAAACCTAAACAAAATGCCACTTAGACCAGGACTTCTGTTACTAATTGGTAAAACATGTTCTGATCATATGCAGAAGAATAAAAAACACTCACTGTTTGATGCAATTTTCCTGTATCAGTGCCATTTTGTCCAGCCTTCCAACTAGATCAGGCTGCTCAGGGCTCTGACAGCTCTCTGAGAGTGGAGGATCCTGGTGTCTCCCACTAGCTAGCTGAAGACAGCAGAGCTCTCTTACGGCCTAACAAATCCTTTTCTTTCAGTCCCTCCTCATGCACTGGGGAGCTTCAGCCTCACAATTATCTGTGGACCTTCACTATACTTTATTCTGTAGATCAAGGCTGTTGTTCTTGTGTTGTGGCAACTAAAAATCCCAGGGCCACTAAGATGATCAAGGAACTGGAGTGACTGGAACATCCGTTGCATGAGGACAAGCTGAGAATGCTGGAACAGTTTCTCCTAGAGAAGAGAAGGCTCAGGGGATCTCATCAATGCATGGTAATACTCAAAGGTAGGGCGCAGAGAGGGTGGAGCTTGCTGCTCTTCAGCAGTGCCCAGTGACAGGACCAGAGGCAGTGGGCTTAAACTGGAGGCTCTGTATGAACATCAAGAACCACTGTGAGAGTGGTGGAGCGCTGGCACAGGTTGCTCCAGGGAGTTGGGGAGTCTCTATCCTTGGAGATATTTAAAAGCCAAATAAACTGTCCAAGGACTTTGCATTTGCCTTTGTTCAGTTTCAAGAGCATTCAATTGTCTCTTTCCTCCAGTCACTTGAGGTCCCTCTGAAGATCACCCTTGCCCTCCAGCATTTCAGGTGCTTCCTCATGCGTTATCATCCATGACGATGCAGAATGTGCTGCATGTTAGTAAGGATGTGAAAGAGAATTCAATGATGTTAAAGAGTGGATAAAGACCCACTTTTGATATCTGAGGCATTAACAATAGTAACTAGCTGCCAGTTGGACTTAGTATTGCTGATCAGAACACAATCTGTCTGAGAAGCCCACTGAGTTTCCATCCACTTTATCAACTTATTTAGCCTGTATCTCACTGATGTTGCTATAGTGTTATTACAGGGCACTATTGATGGCTTCGCTACAATCAGAGCAAACGCCTTATATTATTCATCCTTTCTCCACTCACCCTTAGTCACATTATCACCAAAGGCATTTTGGTTGGTTAGACACAGTTTATCCTCTATGAATCCACACTGGGTTTTTTCAGTCACCTTTTTGTCCTTTATGTGCTCAGAAATGACATCTAAGAAGACTATTCAGAACCTTCCTAGGACCAGAAGCAAGGCTGAATGGCATGTGGTGGCCTGGTTCCACACTGGGTTTTTTCAGTCACCTTTTTGTCCTTTATGTGCTCAGAAATGACATCTAAGAAGACGGTTCAGAACCTTCCTAGGACCAGAAGCAAGGCTGAATGGCATGTGGTGGCCTGGTTCCTCATTGTTCTGCTTGAGGATGGCCTTTTTCCAGTTACTGTGACTTCCCACAATTCCCATAATATTTTGAAGACAGTGGAGAGCAGCCTTGCAATGAAATCAGCCAACCAAGATGCAGCCTGTCTGACCCCACGGACAATTAGCTTCAGTGGTTTCTGATTTGATTGTTGTTCATTGTGGGCAACACTTTACTCCTACAGACTCTGTTACTGTCATGAAGGAGCTGGGACATCTAAGAAAACAAACCTTGCCAATAAAAACAGAAGGACAAAGGCATTCAATATGTCAGACTTTTCCATTTCATTTATCACTAGATCCACTACCCTGTTAAGCAGTGGTCTCACCTCTTCTTTAGTCGTTGTTTTTTTAGGGTTTGTTTGTTTGTTTGTGGGGTTTTTTTGTTGGTTTTTGTTTGTTTGTTTGTTTGTTTGTTTGTTTGTTTGTTTGGTTGGTTGGGGTTTTTTTTGCTGCTGGTACTAAAGCCATCCTGATTTTCATTTTCATATCTCTAGGTAATTTTGGCTTCTGCTGAGCTTCGGCTCTCATGTCTACATGCCTCCCTGCTCAGACAGTGTCTCTCTTTCTCCAAGTAGTCTGTTGCATTGTCCATCTCCTGTGGTCTTCTGCCATACTTGCTTGTTTTCCTGAGTATCAAGAAGGATCATTCTTGTGCTTTGAAAATCAGCCAGATATTCTGAGCCCTATCCTTCATGGCAGTATCCCACATATCCTGCCAAGCAAGTCCCTGAAAAAGGCAAGATCTGCCTTCTTGAAGGCCAGGGTAGTAATTTTTAAATTTATTTTTCTCACTTGACTCAGGATTTTAAGCTCCACAATGCTAGAGTCA
The DNA here is from genome assembly GCA_020086605.1 of Lanius collurio. Lineage (NCBI taxonomy): Eukaryota > Metazoa > Chordata > Aves > Passeriformes > Laniidae > Lanius > Lanius collurio. The sequence continues at coordinate 7,206,740 of JACBWW010000012.1, forward strand.
CTGCAGGTAAGGTTGCCCTCAACTTTCACAACCCCAACAGGTACTAGCTTGTTCATGGAAGCAGGTCAAACCGAGCACTTCCTTAGCTTGTCAGTCATCTGTATAAAAAAATTGTCATTGGTATGTGCTCCCAGCTTAAATAGTTTTAAATAATTGAAATCCATGTACTATACCCTGAACTGGAGTGACTCAGCCTACCTTTGACTTTAACAGACATGTGCTTGTATGTTCTCATAAATAAAGGTCTGGCTCAAGTCTCAAGTCCTAGATGGTTTTTAAGAAACCATTTAAGCACAACCAAGATTTGATTAGAAAGACTGGATCATCAGTTTTCGTCATGTGCTATCAAAGTGTGTGATATCAGTTCATTCACATCCTTTTGAAAAATTCAGGGGTTTTTCCTCCTTTTGCTTATACTGGAAGAATGAGAACATTCTGAGGCTAGTAGGCAACCTTCCAATTTCTGATATAATTTCTTCCTATTTAGTATGCATTTCTTCCTGAGGGTCTAAATTACCCTTTAATTAAAAAAACCCCAACTTTACTTATCTTTGGCTTAGTGTTCTGATATTTATGGAGAGCCCAGTCCTGTCTCTTCAGACTGTTTTGCTGTGATAAACAGTTGAAGCTGGTTTAAGCTGCCAAAGAGAGATAGGCTCTAGATTCCCTTGATTCCCAGATGCCAATCTGTCTCATCTCTATTTTAATTACTCTTTATTGGATATGAGTGATAGAAATCTACACCAGATGAAACAGATGAAATCTGTTTAGTGCCTGAAGAGAGTTTCTTATGCTTAAAATTATTCTCACTGAAATCACTTAAGGCCATTTCATTCAACTCTCTTCACTAACTTGTACATTTTTGTCATATATAAACAGTGAAAACTCTAGATTTAATTGAAAAATCTATAAGATTTGGTCACTTTTTCTTAATGCCACATTTTTGCTATATATGGTGTTGTGTGGTACCAAGAATCTTTGTTTTTAATCCATATGGGCAGTGAGACAGTGCTACATAATCCTTCACCCTTAAGCACTGAGCATTTATATATAAATTGACTTGTGCATATACGTGTGTTTAGTGGGAGAAACATAGACATTTCATCTTAACACTGCAGACAATGAGCTTTTGAAGCAGATACATATTTTTAATCCTGTATTGAGAGTTGTTCAGTGCAGCCACTTAATTTGTGTAAGAACTGATAAAGTGTTTGTAGAGTTTTGCAAAACATTTGCTAATTAGAATGAGGGGACCTAGAAAAATGAAGTAGAAGCAGTAGCATTGTGGACCTTAAATTCTTTTATTTTTATAAATATTTGCTTTTGATTACACAGTACTTAATACCACATGATGACATGTGATACTGGATCAAAGCTGTTGCTCATGCTGTAGCTGAGACTTGTTTAAAATGGCTGATTTATTTGTAGCATTCCATTATACTCCTTACTATTGAGTTACATGTTACTTTAGCTGAATATGTTCCAGTTAGCTCCAAATAAGAGTATATGATATTGCATGGCATTGTGGACAAAGGAGAGGCTTGCTATGACGTGGAGCTTAATGTATAGAGCTGGTGATGAAAGAGCTGTAAGGGCACCTAACACAAATAAGAAGCTACTCTGATATTCTCAGGGTCTAGGAACATATAGGTTAAATGATAATATTCTAAAGTGGGGCAAAATGTGGCTGGAAAACTTATAGCTGATCTGTGTTGGTAGTTGCTTTATAACTTGTCAGATTTATCAGCTTTGGTTCTTCAAGGATTTATCCTCTGCTGTACATTATTTGCCATTAAAAATATGGAAAGAATTTAACAATGAAATAATCTAAAGAAAAAAAGTAATTAATAATCCCCAAAAAGGATGTGGTGAAGAGAAAATGTAGGCAGGGAAGGCAATAAGAATGATGAGTGTTACAGCAGTTTCAGTACTAGGAGAGAATATATAAGCTGATTTAATGTGCATGTCTGTGGTTTTCACCACTTTAAGTAAGAAGTCTTATCTTAAAAACATACTGACAAGACAAGAATTACTTTTATTTTTTGTGTGTTTAATAGAGGAATAGAGCTCAATACTTTTTGAGTGTCTAAACTGAGAGGCTCATCATCTGGTTTATAGTCATCATTTGAGTAGTATTTAAATATTTAGTTTGTAGCCTCTGCTAACTGAACTTCCACCTTTAATTTAGAGGTCACTCCTTTTGAAAATCAGACTTTCCAGATGGTTCCAGTTACACAGCCATGAAATAAAGGACTCTATAAAGTTGTGGGGGTTGTGGGGTGACCTGTGATAGAGACAAAGATAGAAACTGCTACTCCATGGAAGCATTTAAGTATTTAGACTCAAAAAGAGCTTTTTCTCCTTAACCCTTCCAGTCTGTGTCTCCTGTACAATTTCACTCTCATGTCCTTCTCACAGCAACCTCTTCAAATCTTCAAATTTCCATGCCACTAAGCCAAGATCCCTGCTTCCTTCATGAAGAGCTATGCAATAATTAATATCAGAATGTATGGAAATATATATGTGCATAAATGCTGACAAGGTTTAAAGGCAACCAAAATTCTGAAATTTCTTAATAGCTAGATGTTTAACTTTTAGAACAAAAGTATATTTTAATGTGATTTTCTTTGTATTTTTAATTGAAGTTCTTAATATTTGAAATGCTCTGTAGTTCCTGGAGTACTACACTTCTCTTCATACATTATAAAAGAAAACTCTTTTTGTTTTCCATATCAGATTGTGAAGAGCAGTGTTGTCCTTTTTCCAGGTTTCACATGATAACTCATGATCTGGTTTGAAATTCATAATCTTCTGAGAAGTCTGAAGATACTTGGACAGTGGATTTGGGTTATATTCTAAAGAAAGTGTTTTCTTTGATTAAGAACTCTTACATATCTCTCATGTAGCACATTGCATCTAGAATATTAATTTCTATGGTCATATATTGTATAGTTTTTATCTCTGTAGCCTTGTACAGTATGAATAGAGTAACATCATAGAGCCTTGAGAGGGCTTCTGCCTAGTCTTGTTCAATTAGTCATTGTAAAATTGTCCAAAAACCCCCTATTTTTCAGATTAATGCTGAATATTTAGATACCTACATCAGCATTGTTCTAGCAGTGTTATTTTACCTCACTCTTATTTTTTTTCCACCTCCCCACCACTGTTTGTTTTACATCATGGGTAGGGTTTTTGCACAAAATTAGGAAAATAAGCCTGTACCAAAATTAACATCCTGAAAGTAATAAAACTTAATAGAAGCCACATTTGTGATGGACTGCTTGTTAACAGCAATCTATAGAATCATTGCCAATGTATCATGTTACAGATATCTCATTCTTAATCAGTGCAGGTTCAGAAACTTGGCTTCAGAGGCAGAGAAGTGAATAGGGGCAGAAAAAAGAACTATGACTTAAGGGGAGAATCTTGTAAATTTGTATTTTTATGGTATTTTCAGGTTACTTTTTGAGGAATTCCATCATTCTGCTCTGCTGTTTGTTACTGTACATTGATTATTTGATTGTCCTTGGTATTTAATAAATATTTTTATATTGCAGTGACTTAACAGCTGACCTACTGTTGATTGTACAGGCCATGTGAAAGAAGAAAGTAAACACTGGTGCCACCAGGAAACTTGTGTAACACAACCCAGTGCTGTCCAGTCTAAAATTATGGAGACTTATCTTTTAAAAAAATACTTATTTAGCTGGAATCTCAAATGAAACAATAGAACTTGAGCCTGTGGTATAACATATATGTGCTTTTCTTAGGGGAAAGTGCAGTAAGCACAGAATATTTGATTTTTAATGATTTTTATGCCTCAGTGACTTCTCTGTTAAGCTGAATATACAGTATATTTTGGGCCAAATCTTCAGTTGGCATTATTTTTTATGACATTACAGGCTTTTCCTTACACCAGTTGAAGTGCTGGTCCATCAGCATGCAACATTTTTACTCAATCCCTCCTGTAAATATTTAAAAATTTTCTGTAACCTGGAGAGATTGAGTTTTGTATGAAGCCAAATTACAATAAAAATGAAATGTGTAAACAAAATTAGTATTTTTTTCCCAATGGTAGTATTAGGTAATATTACCATGTTCAAAAGTTGAAATGTAGTAAGAAAGGTGCAGAAAGGATTGCAATTTTTCAGTTATAACTTCTGTTATAACTTTTGTTCATGCTGTAGAATAAAAGTGTATGTGAAGGAGTAATTAATTTAGAATTACTGAGGACTTCATCCTCTTTAGTGGCCATGATGAGAGGGGTTTAAAATTCAGCAGGAATTATAGGGAAAGCATGTATTAAATATGTACACAGTATATAGTGATAGAATTGTTTAAGCACATTGTTAAACTTGCTAATAAAAGACTAAGCAGCTTTAAACCTTTGTGAGGTAAAAAACCTTTTCTGGTTACTCACATAACTTCAAAATTTTAAGGAGGGAGGACTTCCTCCTTTCTTCTTCAATGTTATCTGTGTTAAAAACAGCTTTGTGTTTTGGGGTTCTCCTCCTTTCCTTCTCAAGACACTTTTACTTGAAAAATGTAGGTTTAGGTTAAGTATTATGAAAAAATACTTTACTATGAGGGTTATGAGGCCTTGGAACAAGTTGTCTAGAAGGATTGTGGACTCCCCATCTCTGGAAGTGTTCAAGGCCAGGTTGGATTTGACTCTGAGCAACCTGGTCTGGTGAAAAGTGTCCTTGCCTGTGGCATTGGCATTGGGACTTGACAATCCTTAAGGTCCTTTCCAATCCTAACCATTTTATGATTCTGTGAAGTAAATAAAACCTTCCTCCATTGACTGTTACTTGTTATTTTCATACTTGAAATATCATGTGAAATATGATTTTTGTGTAGAAGTGTTATACCTTTGAGAGATGATTATTTTCTTCTCCAGCTAACAATGAAAAACTCAATTTTATATTAGGTCATAATCATTTGTGAATATAGAAATAGAAATAGAAATTTGAAAGCTAAAATTACTAAAATCAAAAGAATAATCTCATTTATAGCTTAGGAAATAAATATCTGAAGCAGAAGGGATGTTAGAATTCCCATCATTTGCCATTTACTTGGCCATTGAGGCTGTGAACTTTTATGAGAGAAGCTTTCAAACTTCCCCATCTCAATGAAAATTCTTTTTCTTTTTCATTTCAGAGTTCTCAAGTCCACCAGTAGAATAAACACAAAGTGGGATGCTTGAAGTCTTCAGCTTTCGGCATTTCATGTAGGAAAAGTCAGTGGTGGTAAAGTCAGTTTGTCCTCTGACCTAGTAAAAGTGAGACTCTGGTTGTGCTCCTTTTTTAAAGGCCTGCTTCTGGCATCGGAAAAATTACTTGCTAGGCTAAAGAATAAAATATACGTTATCCTACAGCTGTGTCTGTATTTAAAATGCATGTATTTTAAGAAGTGGAATAAAAATATGCAGACTTTAATCAATGGACAAACATGAAAATAATAACCAAGTTTCTGGGGGGAAAAAAAGGCAAGAAACAAGATTGTAACTGTGTGCAAACAACTTTAGATCATGATTTCAACTGAAATGGATTATTTAAAAAATGTGCCTGGATAAGAAAATACGCAAAATATGGGACTGAAGACTTTTCCTGTTGGCTAATCTGACTTTAGTTGTCCTCACACATGACAGTGAGGCCACTATATATGAGGAGAATGGTTTGTGAGGCAAATCCAAGGGTATGTGTACAGTGTTGTGAAGTATGGTTTCTGCTCTACTATCTATCAACTCACATGTCAGTTGGAGATAGAAGAGAATTTATTCTGTCAAAATACTGTGGTAGCAACAACAAACTAAAAACATTTGCAGAGGAAGGTGTAGAATATCCTACCATAGTTATGAAGATTTTCTCTTGTTCAGTAATCTTTCTCTATTAATTTTTTTTTTCTTCTTTTATTCCAGCCCCCCTTTTTTTACAAATGTCAGATATTCTTATTTTTTACACCCTTCTGAATTCTTCCCTTCGATTTAGATATAAATTTTCTGGAAATTAAACTTGCTTTGACAATAAAGGAAGATTAATAAACTCTTTATGTGTTGCTACTTGCAGTTCACTATGAAGCTGCCCTTGTGCAGCCTGCTCAGCTATTTCTGTTGGCACACAGCAGAGCTGGAGTTTTGCCTAGAGTAGCACAATCTTTTTATGCTCTGGAGAAACAGCTAGTCACCACCTCAGCTATATGATACTCTGCCTACTGCTATGCAGGGCCACAGTTGCAATGTTTGTGATAGTGCCCATATCTCTAAAGCTCTGTGATGTCCACACTTTATAATTTTTTTCCTAGCAGTACTCTATATTCCTGGTTTTCACGTTTCTGAAAGTTTCTTTCAGCTTCTTACGCTCAGTCAGTGCCTGACTTGACTACTTGCTTACAGTTGTCATGCCAACTCCCAAGCTTGAAAACTGAAGTAGAGAGAGGTTTTATCCTTTTATTTCTCCTTTTTTTTTCTCCTTTTTTTTTTTTTTTCTGTTTGTGAAGTACTCACTTCACAGTTACCAAGCTGCATGAACTGAATACATAAGTATGGTAAACGGCTCCGTGGCATTGGTCTGAACACTTAAATTTCTAAATATCTGTTTCTGTTTTGTACTGACTTTGAACATCCCTTCCTTAATCCTTGCTGTTTGTCTGCATCTGAAAATCAGGAAAATTAAAAAGATCAGTGAAGTGGAGAAGGAGTTTTATAGACAAGTTGTTGCTTTTTTATTATTTAAACTGAACTGCAAATATATATCAAATACCCCACATAGAAGTAATCTTTAAAAAAACTGTGAGTCTGTTCAATATTTTTGAAAGTTATTCAATTTGATTCATTTTTCTTACCAAGTAGTTCAATATTTATGTGTATCAGCTTTCCAAATAAACAAGTGAAAAATACAAAAGAGGTACAGGAAATCAAAAATGCCAACCCTTAACTCCTTATACTGAAGTCATATGCCATCATTATGCCTGTTAGTAATGTATGTAACAAAGACATAGTTCTGTGAAAAAAACTATTCTCCAAAATGAACAGTAGTTTTAGTAGGTTTAGTGTAATTCACAGATACATTCACAGGTGAATTACATTGGAGAATACAATGTGTTCAAAGGACATTGCTTTTTAAAGGAAGAAACCTGGAAATTTCATTTCTGATAATGCTCTGTGGAGATTCCTGCAGATGTCAGTTTGCTCTAGGTTTCACAGGAACCACCTGTATGGCTTGTGCACCATTGCATCTAACATTTATCTTGCTTTTCTTAAGTTAAAAAATGTGTCCTTTTAGTTGAAGATATTTCATGTATAAATACTTACTGTACTACGTTACATCTTTTATATGAAATTGAGCTTTCTGGGCTGTAGACTTTTATTGAGAACATGCATTTATTTTGCCTGAAGATCTTTAGAGAATCAAATAAACTGGCTCAGCCTTTTCACAATTGTTTAATAGTAAAATGTTTGCTTTCACTGAGCCTGTTCTAAATTGGAAGAATTTTATATGTCATTGACAAGAAACCTCAGATATCCAAGGGATCCTTAACTTAGTAGGCAGCTGGGTTACAGAGCTGTATTAAACATTATCCTATACTTGGACAACCTTGCAATAATCTCAGATAATTTCACTCCAAATACAGGAGTCTCTACAGTTTATCTGAAGCATTGACTTTTTCTTCTGCAGCCCTCTCAGAGTCTATGACTTGCTCTTGCCCTTAATACAGTCAGAGGAGTAAATGTAATTGCATTGCTCAAGAACTTCAGGCCTTAATGATTGTGGATAATTGCAATAGATGTTAAATATAAAAAGATGTAGAGACCATTTTTACCTCTACAAAAGCTTGTAAAAAAGGCCGAGTTACAAACTGCCATAGGAAGAAATACGAAGCATTGAAAATGCCTTGGGATCCTGTAGTAACACAGCCTTTGATCAGTAGTTTCTACATGATCTTTCGAAGTGTGTATTTAGTGTATATGTACATGCTAAGGCAAGAATTCCCTGACAGGACTTATCTTCCTGTTCACAGTTCAGATGCCTTGTTTAAGTGAGCATGTGAACAAGGTGAAATAGGCTGTCCTTGAGAGGTTTTAATACTTTGAGGAGCACCAACATAGCCCAACTTGTTTATTTCTTCTTGTGCTTTCCCTCCTAATACTTGCTCTTGATGAGACAGTATATAAAGCACATAAAAACAGATGATCAAGCAGCAAGATGACCAAGAAAGATTGTTTACATTCTACATCTGCCAAAAGGAAATAAACTCTTGGTCTTCTATGCTAGGAATGTGGCTTGAAAAGAAATGTTACTTTCACAGCATCTCCCTGGTACTTCCTTTATACTAAATTTTATGCATCTTTTCCTAGCTAGATTTACTGTGAGAAGATCCTGGGATGGGATGAGGCAGAGCCAATTAGAGGAGCTAATCAGCTGGAATGCTGAGAACCATTGCTTTGGAGGCCTCCCATCCACGCGGAACCATCAAATGCACTTCACTGAGCAAAGGACAGCTTGTTTGTTTTGGCCATGGCTCATGTGAGCTGAGATAGTGAAAAGCCAGGGAGTCCAACTGGATGAAGAATATCAGCAAATTATGTTCTTTTAATGCATATTCTATCCAAAAAAAGCCTTGATGCTTGGTCTCAACTCTATTCTTAGCCACACAGGCAGGTTCATTCAGAATCAGCTTTGGTTTTCTGTAAATAAAGGGGGTCCAGAGTCTGCTTCATGCTAACCCACAGTGACAGTGTAAACTATTTCTAAAAAAAAAGAGAAAAACTAAAAATTGTTTGGTAGATGTAAATCCAGTATGGAATTAATTTGAAAAATTTTGGATTTAGAAGTTTAATCAAGTTTTTCATTGTTTGAATCTTGCTTATGTTTCTGTGGGTTTTTTTCTTAGTTTAGGAAGATGGATTAATTTAAGAATCTATCAAGAGAGTGTGAGAAATAAATTGCCTGCTGCCTCATGTGACATAGAGGCTAAAAAGTTAAATATGAAATTTTGAAGAATATGCTAGGTGACTTTAGAGAGGTAATGGGGTCATATTGCTGCAGAAGGAGCTATTTGTTGCCAATTCTGTGAATTAAGTTACAGTCTAGGACAGAATAATTGGCTTTTTGGTTCAATAATCTTTTTCTCAAGCAGAAGCATCTCTTCAATTATTTACTGTCATGCTCTTAATATATTATTAATCATGAATAGGTAGTTATTACAGTTGTACAATTTCTTCTTTCTGTGTGAGGGTTCATTCTGTACTCTGGTAAGGTGGGATAAGGACTGTCTTGAAGTTGCTTCTAGAATGAAAAGTATATAACATTTTAAGAATGCAGAGTTGGAGAAAATTTGCATTTGGGACAAACTCACATTTATTTCAGTTGCTTGAAAGCACAGGCTGAGTTTCGTGTCCTGTACAGGTGCTTTGCATGGACTTACTGGGGTTGATAGCTGATATCATGTCCAAGGAGATATTGTTCTAATGCCTTTTATGAATCTTCTAACTTATGGATTCAACTCTTGATAGAGATTTTCTTCTCTGCAGCCTTTTTCTAAGTGAAGAGAAAAAAAAAGATTCACCATGGAATGACCTATGGCATTTTGTATTTATGGTAGTCTTCAACAAGGTAAGCAATAAGTTAACAGCCAGTATTTCACAGTCTAACAACTGCAAACATTTGTATCTGTGTGTCCCTTTATATGAATTTGCATTGTTTGGTAAATTAAGATAATATTAAATTAAGATAATAAACCTTATATATTTTACTACAAACTATTTTCCTCCTAAAGCTATTTAACATTTATGCCATTGTTGCAAATTTAATTCTATGAATCAAAGAGTTTTAGTATGAATTATTACTTGCACAATACACCACAATAAACCAACCAATTAAGCTTTCTTAATTGACTTTCTGCACTGACTGTTGTTGCGTTAACGCAAACATTTTTTCCTCTCTTTTTTGTTGCCTATATATTTTATGTAATTGATTTTTATTATTTGACTGACAGCTTTTTGGTTCTTTTTTCGTCTCATCTGAGGTTCTTTGATCCTCTTTTTAACTGATTCTGTTAAACTGATAAGGAAAGAACATGCATGGTCTGTCTCAGCTCTCAACTGCTGTTAGTGAGACCAGGGTGCTGTGTTTCTAGATTATGGAGAATATACAAGAAGACAGTGAGATTTCAAATATATTTTCATCTTTATGTGTAGTGTATCTTCTCCCCTCTGTTTTTCAATATGAACATTATATTTAAATAATAAAAGGTCTTTTTTCTCTGTGACTGTAGTGTATCAGACCAACTTGTCAGCAGTTCAAACACTGGGGATAAGAAGGCTTAAAACTGAAGAGATTTAACTCTATATACATATATCACTAGTCTAATCTATGAAAATTTAATTTTGTAACAACATGTGAGGTAAAAAACCTTTTCTGATTACTCACATAACTTCAAAATTTTAAGGAAAGAGGACTTCCTCCTTTCTTCTTCAGTGCTATCTGTGTTAAGAACACCTTAATGGTTTTGGGTTCTCCTCTCCACCTTTCCTTCTTGGGACACTTTTACTTAAAAAAATCTAGGTTTAGATTAAGTATTATGAAAAATTTCTTTACTATGAGGGTGATGAGACACTGGAACAGATTGTCCAGAGAAGTGGTGGATGCTCCATCCCTGGAAGTGTTCAAGGCCGGGTTGGATTTGGCTGAGCAACCTGGTCTAGTGAAAAATGTCCCTGCAGGGGTTGGAATTAGATTATCTTTAAGGTCCCTTCCAACCATAAACATTGTGTTCCTAAAACTCAGCTGTATTCAGAGGACAGTGAATTAGTATCATTTTTAATCACTGCTCAAAGGTTAGCTCAACAAATTTTCCAGGACCTACAGCAACTTGGCTTTGCAAGCCAATATCCCCTGCCTTCCTAGGACTACAGAAAATGAATATGCAAACAACTGCACGCTTACCCTGAATTATGTTCCCTTTCTCCAGCTCCAGGGATTGCAGCTCATGAGTTTTTATCAGCCCAAATTGTTGTGCTACACCCTCCCTGAAATTTATTTTTCAGCCTAAAATCTCATATGAATGCCACAATTAAGTACAGTCAGCTTTAGCAACTCTAAATACATCTTATGGACCCATGTTTAGTAATTCAAACTCCTCCATCCATCCAATTCTCTCCTACAACCTCTTTGCTCAGGAGAATACTCAAATCTTTAACTGCATTTGGGATGTGTTAGTAAGTAATTCAGTGTTTCTTCACCTTATGCAGAGACACTCCTTCAGTGTTAATCAAGGGCAGAATCCTTCTGATTCAATAGGTTGCTTTTCCTGTTGATCTGCTTTTTAATGTGTAGTAGTGTATATATCTTTTACAGCCTACTGAAGTAAAGAGCAAATTTTTCTTACCTGCAAAACACCATATAGTACAAGAAAAGAGTTGAAGTTTTTGAAGTTCTTGGATTGGCTAGTAGAGGATTTTGAAATGATAATTAGGAAAATGGTTTTCAATGCCTTTAAACAATATTAAGATTGACATTCTCTTTTTCTATGAGTGGTTTATGATATGCATCCAGCTTGCTTTTGAGAACAGGATATTAGTGGCTTTTGAAAACATTGTTAAGATGCATTTTTAAAAAACTAGATATTTTTATTTTTTAGATATTTTACCAACTAGATATTTGCAAATTAATTACTCCTATAGCATTCATTCTATTAAAAATTTTGAACATATTAATCACAGTATATACTGAATAAAGTCAGTATATACTAGATTGCATACAGCTTCAGCACAGCTAGATGCTTCAAGTATCCAATGACATCTGAATGGTTCTTCCAACTATATATGAACATGGGAAAGAAGGTCTGTTAGCTAATCTTTATTGTTTGAAGAACAAGTAAAAATTATTTTACTGATCAAGTAAAATAAGAGGAAATCTGATTCGCATTACAGAATGCCATCTTTTTTTAACCTCTCTGCTATATTTTTGCCTAACAACATATATGTTAAAACCTGTATTATTTATATGTTGTTGTATGTTGGCACAAAAGACTCTAAACCAGAGTATTACTTTCAACTCATGAAGTTTACATTTAGAAACTTCTACCCAAACTTCTATCCAACTCATTATACCTGTTTAATTACCTTCTGAGAAATAAATTTCTCTACCTGACTTTCTAACACATGGGGTCATCTTTTCCGGATACATGTTTAAAAGGTAGAACTATTCCTATGAGAAGATTAGTAGATTTATTTAAAAAATCTCTAAGTTCCATGATTTCTGACATTCACATGAGACAAGAAGAAAATGCAGGAGGAGAAGCTTTACTGCATTACCCAGTGAGTTCATATTGACGCTGAGCAGTAAAACCTGGGCTCCAGAGGGTGAGAGAAAGTTCAGACTTCATGCTAAATCAGTTTTCGGCCTCACTCCCAGGATTTGCCAGCTATGCCAATTTCTCTAGGACATAAACTCTAAGATAATGTTAACGGAAAGCAAACCACAGCCACCACACTCATTTTCCTTTGGCAGGGGGATCAGTTTAAATCCCCAGAGCAGTCAGCACTGTATCCTTCCAGACAGCGCTCTCTCCCCTAATCCAATCAGCACCATGACCAGAAGCTGCTAACCATGCTGTGGATTTCCAGATTTCTGCCTTAATTGCCGGTCTGCAGGAACTTGAGGCACGAGACAATAGCTGATGCAGTCAGGTGGGTGAACATCTGCAGCTCCCCTGCTCCAGGCTCTGCTGCAGAGCATCGCTGGGAGAGGCTCCCCCAGCAGGGCCCACATACCTCAGCTGCAGCTGTCGTGCTCCTGGGAAACAAGGGTAGCAGTGGGATGTGGTGTCCCTGCCGACATTAGTTGTGACCCAAGCTTCCTCTTGGACCCCTGTGTTGTGTAAAGGCCCTGGCTTTAGGATGTAACTGCCCCATGTAACTACCAGGAATGGTGTGGCCAGCAGGACTAGGGAAGAGATTGTGCCCCCATACTCAGCACTGGTGAGGCTGCACCTCAAATCCTGTGTTCAGTTTTGGGCCCCTCAGTAGAACAAAGACATTGGAGTGTGTCCAGTGAAGGGCAACAGAGCTGGGGGTGGGTCTGGAGCACAAGACTTGTGAGCAGTGGCCAAGGAAGCTGAGGTTGTTTAAGCTGGAGAGGAGGCTCAGGAGGGACCTTATCACTCTCCACAAGTACTTGAAAGGAGGTGGTATTGAGGTGAGGGTTGGTCTCTTCTCCCAGGTAACAAGTGACAGAAAAAGAGGAAATGGCCTTGAGTTGTGCCAGGGGAGGTTTAGATTGGATATTAGGAAAAAATTCATCATGGAGAGGGTGATTAGGCACTGAAACAGACTGCCCAGAGAAGTGGTGGACCTCTTAAATACCTGAGCATATTTAAAAGATGTGTAGATGTGACACTTAGGGACTCAGTTTAGTGGTGGACCTGGCAGTGCTAGGCTATCACTTAGATTCAATGATCCTAAAAGTAATTTCCAACCTAAGTGATTCTATGACCATGGATTTAAATAAGCCAGGAATTTAAACAAAACAAACATCAAGTTGGTTGAATGACATCACTGAGGTGTATCTTAGTGATTTTACTCCTGTTATGTATAGTTCCAATTAAAATAATCTTGACAGACATGGTCTCTGTTTTGGGTTGTATTAAGGCTTGCAGGAGAGATTGCATGATCCCTTGCATATGGCAAACCATCTGTGTCAGGCAGAGGTAACTGCAGATAGAAATTGTGGCTCTCACCACGGGTCAGGTTTACCACATGTAGGGACAAGACAGCAGGTTCACCACTCTATAAAGGAATGTACAGGATCTGGCTGACCTGGTGCCATGGTGTATCCCACAGGTCAGTGACATGCTGTGCAGGGCAGTGTCTCTTTCTGGATTATGTTTACCTTCTCTTCACTTTGAGCCACATTTCACTCCTTTGTAAATGACACACTTTAAAAGGAAACAGAGGCTTCTTTCTTTTTTTCTGTAACATACCTTTCCCAGTAGCTGAAATAAGTGCATCCAGCTATGTTTTTCATATCCATTTCTCTATCCTTTCCTTCCTCCCAATATTTCTGACAACTATTATCTCCTGGATGAACCTTTACAATAGCTGTGATCAAAACTGCTCTAGAAAGAAGTGGTCAGGTCTCCACAATATACCTTCTGCAGAGATGCCAAGGTCATGATGGACATAAATACTGTTATTTACTTTGCTCAGCTATGGACTGAATCCAGACAAATGTCTTTGGTGGCTTGCTGTCAGGAAGGCTTTGGAAAGTCCTTGAGGCACTTCTGCAGCACTGCACATGAAAGAGCTGAAGGGAAAGGATTTCTCTGCACTGGAGTTTTCCAGCACAGAGCAGCATTGTCTCATATCTTAGATGAATGCCAAACAATGTCCGACAAGTGATGACTTCTGAAGTTTAACCTAATTTGTTAAATGGGTAAGCCTATTGTTTAGAATAAATACTAAAACAATCAGTGGAAGTAGCCAGTCTCCCTAAAGGATATTATTAGTGAATAAGTGAATTATTAAAGGGAGTATGTTTGTTCTGGATCCCACCAAAACCAAGCTCTCACTGACATCCTTCCTTTTATCCAAAAAAAGTCATTGCTAAGGGCAAGTCAAAGACTGCAGGTATTTTAAGTAAAAAAAAAAAAAAAAAAAAAAAAAATTAAACTTGTGCATGTAATTAGCAACCTCTGCAAAGAGAAAATTTATATTTATTTCCATGCTGCAGAAATACAGTTTTAGTTTTTCCAAAATGCTGCTATTTCTTTGTCTTTCTTTCCTCCTTTCTTCGTTAGCTAGCTTTATGCCACGGTTCCTTGTGGTTTGTCCGGGATATCAGGAAGCATGTTCAATTAAGCCAATGAGAGGAGTACTGTGAAACAGATGTGGACAGACCCCAGCATAACTGGGAACACGAACTGCTGGAAGCACAGAGCAGAAAAGGCCAAGTGTGTTCTTGTTTTCTGATCTCCGGCCTGGGAATGGAGTTGGCTGATAGTGGGTGTTTTCAACAGCCCTGTGGCTTTGTGGTAATGCAGTGCAGTATCATTTGGGAGAGCAGCTGGATTCCTGATGTGGAATTATTGTTCCCTATTTGGGATTTGCTGTAGAAGCAGCAAGCTCTGCTCCAAAACTGAAAGGGCAACCTGACTTGCATGGGTAAAGCTGGAGAGTAAACTGATGAGAGACAGCTTCACTCCTCATGCAGATGGCTGGCAACTGCAGGAAACAGAGACTCAAAGTGTAATGAAATGCAACCAAGAGCTAAGGGATGGGTGGAGATCCAGGGGCCTCAGATTGTTTTTAGTATAGCTCTGGGTGAGTAGATGGGTGTCTTGGCTTACAGTCTCATCTGCGGTTCCCAGTAGCTACAGAAAATCAGCCTGGAATATGAAATTAATAAGTATCAATGTTACATAATTTATATATTAAGAGATTTAAAACCAGATTTTGTGCAGTTATTAAACATTATTTACATATTGAAACTATGAAAACTTGGTATTCTTAGATAAAGCTACATGAAGCATTCCAAAGATATATATTCAATTTTTCTTCAATTCAAAATTTATTTTAAATATGCTTTTCTCTAAAGAATATACCTTGAGCCTACTACAATGGTTTCAGAGTAATAAAAACAATAAGAATTTCATGTGAGCCCACTCACACATCCAACAAGAAACAACATCCTGATCAGTCAAACATCATCGTAAAATGGAACCCAATTGTACTGTTTAAAATAGAAGGCAAATTTTTTAAGAACCAAAAAAGTGTGCTTCCTTTGTTGGCACTCTGCATCAGTACTGGAAAAGGATCATTTATTGTCCTTTGCTCTTCTACTTTTTGCAAGAGTTAATGGAATGGAAGAGGATCCTGCTTTGGCTAAGGAAGAGCCTGCAAGACAGATTCACTCCTCTCTCCACAGCACACCCCAGAGAAGTCACCACTGAGTTGAAATCGGTGCTTGCACAGGCGATGTCTCTTTTGTGTCAGCTGTGAACACCAGGCAATAAAGGCCCTTTTCTTTACTGCTGCTTACTTCTATAAAACAGAAATTTGTGCTATTTAGAGCCCCTTTTTTTCTCTGCCAGCACAAATGAAAGTGTCTTCCCAGCTATTTTCCATACACCATGGGCTTGTGCGTGCCCAGTTTGACCCTCACCAGCCAGAATGAATGTAGTTCTTCATTCTGCACATACCAATGGCAGTGCATTCCATGTTTGGAACAGGCTACATAAGCTGTGCATTGTGGCTGCCCTTGGGTTGGATGTAGTGGTGGTATCAGCTGCATCACTCCCAGTCTTGTTCCAAAGCAGAGAAATCCCTGGCGATTCAGCAACTAGCTGGAGGAATTTGGAGCTTCAAAACACAATTGAGGTCACCAAGAGTTTGTCTGAAGTTAGTTAAAACTATCATCTTTAGATAAATTCAATTAAAATCTTGGAGGGGGAGGTGAGAGATGTTGCTTGCTCACTCTATTGAGAAGTCCCCCTCAATGAATTAGACTGGCATGAATCCTACTTTCTCACACTTTTATAATTTAGAACTGGATAATTTATTAACAATTTTTTTTTACAGTAGTGCCTATGAAGTGCCTAATGAAGACTACAGTTTACTTGTATTAAAGAGCAACAAGTGTAGGTGTTTTTTTGGAGTCCAAGGCAGGTCTTGGGACTTAATTTGCAGTCCAATCTAAGTGATTTATAGCAGATCACTTACATTCAGTATGACAGTATGGTGGCAGGACAATTGGTCCCGTCTCATTTCAGGGTATTTTCAACATTTACTACATTTTTACTTGCATATTTACCTCAACCAGAAGCTACAGAAGAAGGAATTAGCTTTTTTTTTTCTTGTACATATGAGTAACCTAATTGATTAACTTGTATCTGTGTGAGTAGGGGCAGTGAGATATTCACATCTACTTCCTTTGGTGAAAGAAGGAGAAAGAAATGGACAGCAAAACAATCTTAATTTTTATATTTTCATTCAATAAAGGTAAAAGTTAAGCTTCTAAGTTGTACTTCTAAGTGTAAACCATGCAAACATTCTTGCAAACTTTTGGACGCCTCGACTGCCACTGAAGTCCTAGAGGCACAGTAGGCAATATAAGATGAGACTCTTACCACATGTGGGCCTGCAGGCGTATAATCCCAATTTCATGAGCAACAGTTCAGGTGGAAAGGCACAAATCATTTGGCATGTTAGCTTGTTCAGTGGCTGGACAAGAGGTGTTTATTTAACACATTAAGGTTACAAAGGCTGTGAAAATAAGCAGGTTCACAACAAAAAATTTAAACATTCATTTTGACAGAACGACAACTATGGCAACCATTAAAGATGTTTTAAAATCTAAATCTAAGAAGTTATATGGTCAGCAAGGATAAATTACTGTTCTTTTACTTCTTTATATGTGGAACTTTTTCCTATTTAAAATCACTGCTAATCTTGGAATGTAGAAGATGGGTTGATTTTTATTGTATTTGATTACCCAAACAAAATCCTAGTATAGTTAAGCTTTGAGTTCAGCCTATGGTAGAGATGATTGAGGTTTTTTGGTAGTAGAACTGCAAAGTGAACATACACTGAGGATTATATTTAGGGAAAAAAGGGAGGATCTAAGGATTACAAAATGTGTACCGACTCATGTATCAGGTTTGCACATGCATGTATTTAGCAAGAATTAGCATTAAATAGTCAGAGGGTCAATGCTGCCTCTCTACTATACTCAAACTGTTCACCAAGTTTCCTTTTCAAAGACCTGTGCCTAGGCAGCAAATGAGAATCCAAGTGCATGCTTTGCAGAGCAGGCATCTGCATTTTTAATTTAACAAAGACTGTAATAAAACCAAGGTTTTCTTCCTGAGAAAGAGCTGCTCCAGGAATAATTATCCCAAATCTATTTAGCAGTTTGCAGACTGTCTAATGTAATGTAATGCAATGGGGCAAACCAGAACGATCTGATTAGGCTTTATCAGTTTGCTACCTGTATTTTGTCTTTAAAAGATCTTGCTTAAAAATTTGCCAGGCATTTTTTTTTATTTATTCAATTGTTTTGGTTAAAATTCTGCACTACCTCCTCTGAGTTCATTACATACAGTGGCATTTAGCTTTTTAAAATTATGTTGCGATTCTTAAGGTTTGATGAGTATTTGCATCATTGAAATTAATTTATACTCTCTTAGGCAAAAGGATTTGGATTTGTTTGGGGAAATTTGGTTTTGGAGTTTAGGTTTGTTGCTAGACCAATATATCTAGACCTGTTCTAGTTTGGTTTAATAAACAGTACTTGGAAGGATAATCAAAACCGATTTTGAAAGTAAAAATACAGCAACCTATTCCTAAAATATGTTTTAACATGACTTTATCTCAAATACTTTGATGTTCCAGTACATCTACCTGTGCAATTTGTAATTGTTCAGTGCAAGTTTTTTCTTATTTTACCAAAGTATCCACATGTGACAATTTTGCAACTATTTTCCGTCTCTGTCATGTACTCCCACAAAATTTGAATATTGCATGAGTTTATTTTTCTACCCTCCACTGCCTCTTCCACTTAAAAGTGTTAAGGGGCAGAGAGGGGCAGGAAGAGAAACAAGAAGCACACAGCAGTGTCCACACAATGGCTGAGCAAAGCAGGTCTTCACTATCTGCAAATGGACAGTTGAAATAAAATATGCATCTAGTAAATCATGAGAGGAACAAAGAGGGTGGATAGCAATCCGTAGTTCACTATTTTCAGTGTAAGCACTACAGAGTATCAAATAAAGCTAATAAGAAGCAAAGTTTAAAAAAAAAAAAGGAGGAGCTTCTTCAGCTAAGTGACATGTAGGCTATGAATCTCTCTCACAGGGCTGTGAATGCTTGAAATGGATAGGGGGCCAAAGGGAGAACGCAGGGATTGCCAGACACCATGATTGAGTCGCATGGTCCTTAAGTGATCACTGGCTGCAAACTGGGACTGCTGTTGCTCACCTCCCACATCTTCCCTGGAAACTTGCTTCTGGCCAGTGACAGAGACAGAACCCTGGGTTAGCCTCTCCTTTAGTTTTATCCAGTTCCTACAGCACCAGCTGATGTATGAACTCATCAGATGTGGTAAGATTCATATTATTGTCAATACTAGTGACTTAAAACATGGTCTCAGCATATCCTTAAATCTTCATGTTTTCCATTCCTTCTGACCTGATCTATACCAGAAGATTGTACCACGTAAAATATACTGTAAAATGAATCTGCAAATTATGCAAAGTCCAATAGCACACCTACACTTGACTGTGTTGAACTTCTCTCAAACCAATTTAAGTTTGTAATAGTCTAGTTTTGGTTCATTCAAATAACAAGTTTGTGCTGCATTAAAGATCAAAACTTAACTGTACCCAATTTCTTGGAGTCATGTTTCTTTGCGCTTAATTCTATTGCTTTTTTCTTAAAGTTAACATTTTTCCCTTCTCTGTAACACACTGAGCATAAACAGTAAGCACCTATCATACTGTACTTTATTCTAGATTTAAGAGCCAAAGGGTTTGGCAGAAAAAGATTTCATTTTTGTCAACACAAGCATACGCTTCTGTTTTATGTAACTAATGCTAAAATGAAAGTCCACGGCAGTTACAGCCCATTTTTTCCATTTCCCCACACTAATCATTTTTAAAAGGAATCCCCAAAGATTCAAGACTCATGGAGAACACTGTTTTGTTACTGCTCAACAATGATATTTGATCTCTGAGCAGTGAGAAGATCGGATTTCTGACAACATTTTAAAATCAACCATATAAAAATGAAAAGGCCTGGATTCAGAATTAAACACCACTTAATTATCGCAAACATGTGTAAGTCTCTTTTTTCCATTTCTGCATGTTATGAAATGTTACAATCTCTTCTCAACACATGTGTAGAGGCAGTATAGTCTATGAGTGGATAAATCACTAGGCTTAGACTTCTAAGACTCAGATTCTACCATGGACTTAGTTACAGACACCAGGGAAAATCCTATCACATCTTCCTGGACAAACTTTTCACCAGAAAAGTGTAATGAAAATAGAGATGGATATCTATGGTATTTATTCATGATTATGTGCATTATTTTATGGAAAGAATGAATTGCACACTGTAATTTTCCAGTAGTTTCAGATAAGTCTTTCAACTAAATAATTTTACTTGTCTTTTCACCCACTATTTCCTCATTCTGGTTTAAATTGAATCCACCTTCCAGGTTGCTAAGCACTTTGAGAGTACCAGTTATCACAAAACCAGGAGTGAATGTAGGAGAGTGCATCCACAGAAAGAAAATGCAGAAGAAAACCTTAGGGTTCCCTAAGACCTTGTTTTCAAAAGAGGAGCTCGCTGTGCTTAGAATTTTTGTTCCACCTACTGTGTATCTTCAGACACAAACCAGAAAAAGACCCAGTCCATGAAAATGAACCGTATATAGTTTGCAGTCTCTGTGATAGATTAAACTCCAGAATGGCTCAGTTATATTTCACTGTACACAACAATAGGAGATGCTCAGGCAGGGTACATAGTTCAACTAATCCTCCAGCTGCTGACCCACAGCAAATCCACAGCCCTTCTGTGAATCAGAAGAATCGCAATGTTACAGGGAGGACCCTTGGAGAGAGCTGTGACAGAGACCCAGAGTGACCTTGCAGGCTGCCTGGGGGCAGTTCAGCCCTGTGAGGATGGAGGTGCCTGGAGCACAGAAGAAAATGCCTTTTTCTGTGCTGCAGAATGATGCTATCCTAGTGCATGAGCAGGGGCAGGAGCATCCCCTGCCCTGGAGAGAGGGTGTGTGACAGGGCAGCTGCTCCATGTGCTCCAGGAGATGAATTGCTTTACAAACCTCTCCTGTTGGAGAGGGTTTCTCCTCAACAAAATATTCAGAAGGCATTTCTGTGACTTCCCAAAAACAAAGAACTGAATGGCCAAGAGGTGCACTGTCTCTAGGTGGCAAAATGAATATAATAAGAAGGCTGTAAGTTGAGGACAGGGAGGGTAAAAAGGGGAGCAGAGATGCATGGTAGGACTGCAGGGGCTTATGGACCTATTCTCAAAAGAGATTACTTCAATTTGCGCAATAAAAAAGGTAGGTAAAAATTCAACCCAAACCACTTACAAATCCATAGGATGTCTATGCTCTCCAGGGACAACATTTTTATGCCTCTCTGAATTGGATCCTGAAGGTCACAGGCAAAATTATTCTTGGCTTTAGCTATAAGATCAGTGTGTGCTCTGGCTCTTTTCTTCTTAACCATTTCTGTGTAAGTGGAATGAAGTCTAATCAAATTTCTTTTTTAACAGATTTTAATTTTCTTCTTACAACCAAGAAAAAACTACAATTTAAAGCACATTATAGCTAGACAGAGTACTGAAAGAATATTCAGAAAAAAAAGAACCACTTTGAGATGCTGTTTAAGAAAATAGATGTGTTTTCTTCTACTCGGATAAACTTGAACTCACCCCTATCATACCCCTGTATATATTCTGGTGTTTTTTGAATAGATCACTAAAGAGCTCAAAGATGTTATCAGTTGTGATATGAATCTCCATCTGTTGCCAGCCCCCTTTGAGAGCTTGTCTTTCCTATTAAAAAAACATTTACTGGAGCATTTTGCCAGCTTTTTAGAATGACCATAAGAGGCCACAGACTCTCAGCTTTCATAGCTATATTCCAAAATTAGAATGTTCTCACAAACTGGCAGGTTTCCAATTTCTGAAACAAAGTATAGCAAAATCCAGCACTGTGAGCTATTAGCACTTGTCCCCAACATCCAATGTTTAAGCACCTCTGCTGGTGCTCTCCAGCTACCCACAAGAGTTACCTGGACTATGGTAAAGAAATTACTTACAGTTGGAACTGTAATTCACTTAACAGGAAATTTAACAAGGGCCACAAAAAGGTAATATTTCAGAAGAAAAACACCACAGGAACCTTATGAATATGCTTTAAACTAGTAAAGAACACATTATTTTGATACTTTTGTCTCCACTGTTAGTTCTATTATAGTTTTCTGGAGATGCAGTGAACATTTCAAAGAAATTCATGTAGATCTCCTTATTAAATGTTTTTTCATCTGGGGAACAAGCTCTTGTTTTAATTTTGAACAAGACAATAATCCTCGTAAGGAAATGTCTTGAGCCTTCAAACTGGAGACAAAAGGATCCAAGCCGAACGGAGTCATGCGGAGCCGGGTGTAGCAGAGCAGAGCAGCCTGAAGTGGCGGCACTGCACAGAATTCAACCAGCAGAATGGAGAAGTGAGGTCCTAAGCAGCAGCACCACGCAGTGTGGACAATCCAGCCTTTTTGAGGGTTCATGCTTCATTGTTTTTCTTGGCTCGGCCTCAGTGATGGGAAACCCCGGTGGCAGGAGGGCCCACCATCTTTTCTTTGTGTTGGGAGGCCACATGGCACTGGGCGCAGGAACATCCTCCTGCCAGCTTGTCTCAGAAATAGCTCTGTGTCATTGCTGAGCTACAGGAACATCCCCCACCTTGTCTTTGCCTCGGGAATAACCAAATGTCACTAATGAGTCACAAGAACATCCCCCTGCCACCTTGTCTTTGCCTCGGGAATAACCACTGTCCTTGCTGAGTCACAGAAACATCCCCCTGCCATCTTGTCTTAGAGCAGGAGCTGACCTTCAGACACTCTAAATCATAGCTCTGAAGGAGCCCCTTTCTTTCCAGTGCCTGTAAAGGAAGTGCAGAGAGATTAGCCTCAATCAACACTCCTCTAAATGCCAATGCAAAAGATTGCATATGATGGCAGTTAGGAAATCAGATAGTTTAATGCAGCCATTAATTAAACAAAAACATGAAGGCAGTCTCACTGTACATTTTCATAATGCATTTGAACTAGAATTTCAGTGTTTGAAAAGATTTTTGTAATTAATTGCATCTGTAGAAGTGACAAAATTCTAAGTGTCTGAAAAATTACCCCTTGATGCCCCTAGCACATTTAAATGAGCAAAAAAAGGTACCCTGTCTTTTCATAAGTGCACTTACAGTACAAAGAGAAATGGTTTGAAGAACTGTCATTCAAAACCTGGTATATAACTGCTGCAGCATATAAAAAAGAGCAGAATGAAAACTTTGTTAAAATGTTTGTGCACACTGTAAGATTTAATGTTTCTTTAAAAACACCACTTACAAAAGTGGTTGATATACTAAAAAATGCACTTAACCTTTGGACTGTGTGAACATTTACTGGTATAGGTTCACGGTGACAGCATGAGGAACCATAAATCTGTGGAAGACACCACAGTAAATGTGGGAATTGATGTTCCTGGACTCCATCATGGGTGGAATCCATTGTGTTAGGGGGAAATAGCCATGTGTTTTTGGCCAAGGAGAAGGAGTAAAGAAAAAACTGCACCCCTATGCTGAAAATATATATAGCTTTAGAGGAAACATTATCAGTAGTTAATAAAGCAATACATGGGGTATTATTAATTTCTAAATTCCAGGCTGGAGTATTGTTTCCATTAGGTATCAGTCAGGATCCAGCAGCAATTTTGTAGGATTTAAACCAGAATAAAGATCTTTTTGTGTGCAAAATATAAAGATCTTTCCTCTATGAGCTACTAAAAATCCCAAGGCACAAAGGTTTTTCTGAAAAGTCTCATCCCAGCCAGATGAATAAATACTTGCAATATTTATATATGTGAGGGATGTTGAGAGATCTGGATTCCTCATAATATTGAGAGAATTTTCTGAAGTTGCAATATTTATCAGCATAGACACGACATTATGGATGTGAACACCGAAAATTACTACATGCCCGAGATTATGCATCTTAACTGTGATAGTCTCCAGTAAAGTATTCTTTCTGAAACATTAACAATGAATGATTATTAGCATTATTATTGTTGTCATTGAATAATTGTTAGCATTAATTTAATTATTATTAATTAATAATATTGTTATTGAATCATTGTTAGCATTAATTTCTTCTCTTGTTTGCTACTGCTAAATGTTTTTATTAAAGAGTGCATGGCTTTATCTACATAAAAAATGCAATAGGATGTATTCCAATGTAATGTAAATATGGGACTACAATACAACTCAGGTAGATATCATAGCATTTCCTCATCATTTTTTCCATGAGTAATTGTTGCATAGGGGTTTATTTGACACAGAAGAATGAAATGCTACTTTAATGGTTTTTACCGAAAAGAGGAAGATCTCTAGCATACAAGACAACTCAGCAGGCCAGTATCTGTTAAGCAGATTATTAAAAGAGCACAGTATGAAAAGATGAGGTACACCATTCCAGTGCATATAAAACATTTTGTCATTAACACTATTTTATTGAGAAGCCATCAGAGACTTATTACGTGCATTATCAGGTTACTAGAATTTCCTTTATTATCAGTTGATATTTTTTCTCTCTCTATCTCCCTCTTTCTCTTACTTTTCTCCTCTAAAGGCTCTAGGATCTCTTAGTGCTAATTACTAATATGTTATCAGTATTTTGGCCTCTAGCATGTAAACATCTATTAGATATGCAGGTACTGAGCTATACAAACACAATTAATTTCAGAGGAGGAATTTTGGGGAACATATTCGTGGCAGCTGAGTTATGGTAGATTGGGTGTTATGTCTGGGCTCTGAGCCAGCTGTAAAATCCTTCCCATACTACCTATATTGAGGGCACACAATCACTGATAGGGGTGTCAGCTTGAGGCTGTATAAGAAAGCTGAGACCCAAGGAAAGCCAAATATGTGGAAGGCAGCTCTGAGACAGCTTGGCAGCAAGTCAGATTCTAAGTAGTAATGCTTGTATGAAATGTATTTTGCCTTCCATGATTAATAGTAATAAAGTTTGATTGAAGTCATGTTCAAATTGCACTCTGTCTGATGCCAGGTATTTAATATTAAGCAGTTTGGGGAGTTCTTCTATCTGAAGCAAAAGAGATTTAGATTTATTCCAGACTTTCACAGTAGAGACTCGCTCTGTGGCCTGGAGCCATTGAGCCAAAAAAAAAAAAAAAAAGAAAAAAAATGCTACTGGAGATCTGATCATCTTCTTTTTGGCAGAAATACTCATGGTTCTTTTGCACGCTTTTCAAAATTGTTCTGACATAAGAGGAGTTACCCTTTGCTGCAGCACCAGGAAATCCCCATTTTGCCTTGAAACTGCTGCAGGGTCGAATATGATGATACTGTTTCTTTCTGCAAATGCAGAGCTCAGAACTACTGTAATGATGAGCTCCCATCTCACTTCCTCCCTCCTTCTTTTACAGAGACACTTCCTTGCCCTTGTGTTTGCAAAATTAAGTTTGCTGCAAACAAGAAACTCAAAATCAGAGAAGAAAAAAGAAAGAACCACAAGTTACATATTGTCTTTTCCTTTGTTATTTAGAAAGTCTCCTGCTCCTCTGGCAATCCAATTATATTTGAAGCCTGGCTCATGACTTTCGAATACTCTCTGGCACATCAGATATCCTTGGGGACCCACAGAAGGCTCTGATGTTCCATTTAACCTGTATTAGGTTAATACATAATTCACCATTTAGAAGACAGATAGAGGGACAGCCTTGCCAATTCAAATTCTCGGTTTACTTTTAGGTGGTAGGCAATACAGAGCCTGTATTTGAACTCTTGATTAAAGATTTTATTAGCTCAACATTTCATATCACTAGCTAACAGCACACTTGCAAATGTGTTGTATTCATTTGGATTTGCATTTGCTTGGGTGGTTTTACCTATCATGCAGCTATAGACACTTATAGGGTAAGAATTGTCAATAAAGTAATCTGTATACTGAGGGAGATTAATCCCTACCTGGAGCATAAACAAAGAATTTAAAATTCAGAACCATTGGCATAAAGAGTTTTGAAATGTGCCTACAGGGTAAGTGTCCTTTTGAATCTAAGTGCAGGTAACAAGAGGAAATTAGGGGCATCCTTCCACACTGAGCTGTGGCCTGGGAAAGCAGGTGACTGGCCAAAGTGTGGAAACATGTCCTCTCTTCCTGAGCATCCTTAGCTACACCCTTGCAGTAACACCTCAGAGTTGTTTCAGGCTCTCTGCTTGATGCAGAGAAAGTTTTACTCTTCCATTCCACCACCGTCTGTATTTTTAAACTATTTTCATTTTTATATCTTGGTCTATTCCTAGGAGATGATAATATTTTGCAGACAAAACTGTAGGCCTTTACTAATAACCCAGTGATCCCAGTCTCCAAGGTTTTGTGGTTTCCAGAGCAGCAACCCCAGCTCTTTCTGCAGATTGATCCCAGTGCACTGCAATGCATCTGCATTTTGACCAATTTTCTATTCACTGACCAAACCAAGTCAAGAGTCAGGATGAGAGTGAAACTTGTGCAAAGAAGAGAGCATACTTCTTCCTTGTACTGCTGGAGAGTCTGGCTAATTTTGGAATGCTTTTGACTATGGCAACACAATAGTTTCAGCTTCGCCCTATTTCGTGCCTCCTGTGTTTTTTCCTTGCTGCAGGGGAAATGGGAGGAGAGGAAAAGGATTTTCCCTGGTGCAATTGTTTGTGTCAGGTAAACTCTCCATAAATCTCTTCTTGAGGAATTCAGTTCATTAAAGCCCAATTAGACACCAATGGCTTAATTTACCTCATTAAATCTAATTTAAATTAGCAGAAAGAGCAAATGGCTATTAGGGATTTATAGCTAAAGTTTTAGTGCACTGTGGAGAGACAAGGCAAAGGCTTTTTTTCTTTGACTCCTCTTTTTACTCACTCATATTTCTGAGCAAAAATACACATTAAAAGAACATTTACTAAACCTAGAATCAAACTGAACTTGTGACAAGGAAGACATTACCCAATAAAGTAATTTAACTGCAATTCTTGTGTGTGTGTGTGGTGTTTGGATTTTTTGGGGGGAGGGGGTTGTTTGGCTGGTTTTTTGGATTTTGTTTTGTTTTTCTTTCAGTTGTGGTTGTTAGTATTTTTTGAAGTACAACCACATTTTTCTTTGAGATATATTAGGTGAAAAGATTTTAAAAAATGAAAATAGTCTGGATTAGTTTTGTCTTTCCCATAAGACTTGTAGGAAAAGAAAATAAAGTTCCTTCAGAATTCGCATTTGCATACATTGCATCTGCCAGCATTAAAAGAGCAGGTTTATTCAGTTTTGGAAACATATATATATATATGCAAGAGTCTGTGCACACGTGGTGAAAAAGGATATGGGCGCTATAATATACCCACAATTTCAAGAACTTTCAGAGTAACTCTTCTGGGTAAAAACTGATCCAGGCAGCAGATCAAGCTCTTTCAGAGGCCTGGATCCATATGAAAGGGAACGTTAATTCTTTTCTTTACTAAGCTGAAAACTTTATCACTATCCCAGAAATGTCTGCATGAGTAGGAAAACACCTACATATATTTATGTGAATCTATAAATATTTTTAATTTGGATTCATTAAGTCAACTTGTGCTCCCAGAGGCCCGTAAGCAATCAAAAAAGTTGGATATCTAACCTATACTGCTCATCCAGTCTCCCTCTCACGTTAACAAATAAGCAAGAAGACTTTTACAGCTCCTCTACAAGAGCTGTGTGGCCATCTTGTCTTTATTGCCAGATTGCATGCTTCACTACTGTGTGTGCTGGGGTGCATTGCTTTAAGAAGGCAGAAGTTAGGTAAAGTCACATATTATCTTTTTTTTTTTTTTTTTGCAGCTTACAATCAGCTATCATATGGTTCAATATTTCAGAGGGTTTGCTAGAGGTAAAATTTCAAGATTTTGAGTAGCCATTTGTATTGGGTTTGCATGGCCAGGTTTTGGTACTGGGAGTGCTGCAGGAGTGGCTTCTGTAAGAAGTTGCCAGAAGCTTCCTCTGTGTCCATCAGAGCCAATGCCAGCTGGCTCCCAGATGGAGAGGCTTCTTGCCAAGGCTGAGACAACCAGAAATGGTGGGAACACCTCTGTGAAGAGGAAAGAGGTTATTGGCGCAGATATAATTGCCACCAGAGAAGAGCAGGGTGAGAACATGTGAGCGGAGCAGCTCTGCAGACAACACAGTCAGTGGAGAAGGGGGAGGGAGAAGGTGTTCCTGGTGCTGGAGCTGAGATTTCCCTGCAGCCCATGGTGCAGCCCGTGGTGCAGCCGATGCTGAGGCAGCTGTGCCCCTGCAGCCCACGGAGGTCATTGGGCGTGCAGAGATCCACCTGCAGCCTGTGGAGGAGCCCATGCTGGAGTGGGGGGATGCCTGAGAGGAGCCCACGAACCTGTGGGAAGCCCATGCTGGAGCAGGGTCCTGCAGACCTGTGGAGAGAGGAGTGCACGCTGAAGCAGGTTTCCTGGTAGGAACTTGTGACGCTATGGGGGACATACACTGGAGCAGGCTGTGCCTGAAGGACTGCACCCCATGGAAAAGTGATCTATGTTGGAGCAGTTTGTGGAGAACTGTTTTCTGTGAGACTCTTGTTGAAGAACTGTCTCCCATGGGAGGGGCCCCATGCTGGAGCAGGGGAAACACTCCTTTCCTTGAGCAACAACATGAACAATGTGTGATGAACTGACTACAACCCCCCTTCCCTGTCTCCCTGTACTGCGGAGGGGGAGGAGGTAGAGCTGGGAAGGAGGGAATGGTTGGGGAAAGTGTTTTGAAGGCCTTATTTTACTTCTTATTATCCTGCTCTGATTTTGTTAGTCATAAATTTAATTAGGATCTCTAATTCGAGTCTGCTTTCCTTGTGATGGTATTCAGGGAGGGATCCCTCCCTGTCCTTATCTCAACTCGTGAACCTTTTCTTATATTTTCTCTCCCCTGTCCAGCTGTGGAGAGAAGTGTTAAGAGGCTTTGGTCTGGCATCCAGCCAGGGTCAACCCACTATCAGACACCGTATCAGACACCATGCTCCAAAAGCTGCACTAAACTACAACATGAGTATAAATGATGTGTGTGTGTGTGTGTATACATGTATAATACCCCATAAAACCCTCTATAATACCTCATTTGACATACAAAGGATGTAATAGTACATTGTCTGATTCATGCAAAAGAGCCAATGTCAGGAATTATTTCCACTCCAGATTTATGTTCACATATCTAAGGTTACATGTGCTTAAGAAAAAAGTACTCAGATACATCACTGCCATCAGTTCGTGCTTTTTTGTCCTAAGACTCTTAAAGGAGGAGGGACAGGTTGCATAAATCAAATAGCTGAGCATTTGAACTCAAATTTTGTAACTGAAGTTGGTAATAAAGTTTTATATACAGCAGAAAAATAGTCAGTTTTAATTACAGTTTTCTCTTGTACTAAAGATACTGCAAAGATGTGCTCTATCAGGAATATTTTCAGCTTAAAACACTTCTTTGCAGTTAAACACTCAGGCTACAGAATGGGAGCTCATCAAAGCCATTGAACCATGCCAGACAAATCAAAAATATAGGTATGCATACAGCAGTCAAGAACAAATGCAAACACTGGAACAAAAATATTTATCCATCTCAAATGGAAAGTTATTTCTGATATACTGAAAAGGAGCCAAAGCATTAATAGAGAGAAGATAAAACATAACTACAACCTCAAGGTCACCAAAAGTTCTGTTGAAAGCTTATAGTCGTGTCTTAGTAACAGAGATAAATCATAACCTTCTACTTTTGGAAATTCATCTTCAAAATACCCACAGTTGCCACAGCTCTCATTCCCATTGCTCTCTCTGACCCATCTCAGAGTGCTTGAATAGAAACAGGATACTGACAAAAGACCATGTCCCAGATCTGGAAGTTTCTGTGTACTTTTTTAATCTTCCTTCTCTGATTTTCCTAACAGTTGTTGCTAAAAAATGCCTATCTCTTCTGTTCTAAAGCTTACTATACTTTTGAAAGCAGTGTTAAAATCTAGTTGTTATATCTGGTAGTTTTCTCTGGTGAGGTTCATGGGAGAAATTTGGAGATCATTTTACACAGAAACCCAGAAAACTGTGATTGGAATTTAAGTCACGTGAAGCCAGTTCTCTCAATTAAACTGAATTTTCACTTTACCCCCTAGAAAGATTTAGTATGTGAAATTTTCCACATGCCAACTAAGGGCATTTTTTTTCAGGAGATGTGCAGAACAGTGTTTCTCCATCACTATCTGGATTGTAAGTGAGCCTACATTGACCCCAAAGTTAAAATCAACAATTAAATTCTTAAATGCTCTTAACAGTGTGGTCTGGTGAGCAGCTGAGCTGGTCTAAGTGTCTGCTGTTTCCAGAAGGCAGTATCTTCTTCCTGCTGTCCTTCTTCCTCCTCTTCCCATCTTCCTGCATTTCATCCACAGGTTCACCCTCTCTTCAGAGCTGCAGCCCCCCTGAAAACCAGCCACAGTCTGAGCAAGAAGGGAAATCAGAAACTGAACGACTGCCTCAAGATAACACAGTAAGCCAGTAGAAAAGAGCAGATCAAAACTCCAATCTTTCAAATGCCAGCCCCTGCAACAAGTCTGCTCTGTGCCTTGTCTAAACAGTCCCAGATAGATCAGCATGGGAAAACAGGAAGAGGTAAAATAAGCAGAGGGCTTCTTTCTCCCTCCTTCAGGAAAACAAAGTGGTCAAATCAAAGGAACTGATTTTCTGCTTATGTTTAGAGGAAGACATTGATATATAGAGATCATCTTTCAGTTTGACAAGTGTTACCAAATAATACCCAGTTTATGTAAGTCACAGGGGAGTGTAGCAGCTCCATTTTTATCACAATTTTGGAAGGGTCTGGGACTCCTGCAGCTGTGGTGTCCATCTGGCTCTCCCCACCATACCCAACCACTTCTGAACCCACTGGCCAACTTCAGCTCAATGTTCATGAAAAGCCATTTCTAAACAGAGGAGAAAGAAACCTAGATTATTACCCTAAGAAAAACAAGGCTTCAGTCTGTGGTTATTTAGGACGCAGGGGAGAGAGACCATCTTACTGTGGGAGATTTAGCAGACACAGAGACAATTCAGTGATATTGCAGCAAGGAGTAAATTGATACGAGCTTAGGCTATATCTGTAAAATGTCACAGGAAACAATACCATAGGAATCCAGATTTGTTGATCCTATTGTTTCTTTCATGGATGAAAAGTGGAGTTTTTAAAACAATATCAGGTGTTTGAATCTTTCTGTTCAAAATCTTTTCTTCTGAGTGATCTTTTGCTTTCAAAGAGGCAGAAGGAGATTATACATTTATGTCTTTTGTGGATGGAGATCCTCCACAGAAAATAAGTGATCAATGCATTTGTATAATTTTGAGTCTTACATATGCAGTTTTCCAAAACAAAAAATAAATGCACACACCCACAAAAACATCTGTATTTGTTTTGGCCTTTTCAAAGTGAAGTTCTACAACTTTTTACCAGTGTGTTTCTAATTGCTCAAGTAAATGAAACATTATATCCAAAATTTGAAATGAGACACCATAGTGCCTGTCCTAATTAGGAAGAGATGCTTTTGCCAATTTTTTTCCAATGAGTCAGAGGCAATGCAATAACATTCCTGAGCAATGGGACAAGTTCAGAAGAAAGTGTATGGTCACAGGCAGTTGCACTTCCTGTGTTTTGCCCTTCGGAAATTAACGAGCAAGGTATCCCTGAAAGAGTATTAACATTTTGGAGTTCATTTGGAAATAACGCTGACAAATATTCCTTCATGATTCAAGTTCAGAAAAGCTCAAGTAAAGAAAAATAATTGAGTAAGTAAATGTTGTAAATTTTGTTAAGTGAAGAAAGAGCCTGAAAGAGCAAAGGAAACCAAGCGTAACCTCAGTTTGCCTCTCTTGCTAGAGGTCTTCAGGGGTAAAACAAACCTGTCCATGGGAGACAAATTCTCCATGTTGTCTAACAGCTGTATCATAACAAACTGAGGCATTTCAGCAAGATCAAGCAGTCTCAATTTTGGGAAGAGTGACTGAATGGGCACACTTTGGTATATAAAACAGGCTGTATGAAGGATATCCTGCCTGGAGTGTTCAACTGTCCTGTACCATGCAGATTAGCCAAAAAAAAAAAAATAAAATTAAGAAGAAGGGTCTGAGGGAAGACCTTTGGTCTCCAGTACTTGAAAAATTAGTGCAAATTAATAACTGATATGTGGTGGACTGAAAAATCAGAGCTGAACATTTCTGTGCAGAGGCATGCAGGGGCAGAGTGACTCAGCATCAAGAAACAGAAAGAGGAAGGTGCTCTGAGATGGTGAAGAAGCAAATCGACATGCAAAAGCCTTGCAAGCTTTCCTGGGGAGTTTGGAACACTACCTCATTTATTCCAGATGTAACCTACAAGACTCATTTGTTCTGATGATGGCTAGATAGGGGTATTTCATATAAAGGTCTCAAAGGATAAGTGATCAGTGCTTAAAAACAGCCATCACACAAGCACTGTTCCCATCAGTGAGCAGGAGATCTGGGATCCTGCTTCACTAGATTTTACTTTGTTCTGGCTCCATAAAGGCTGAGAACATGACACCAAGAGTGGCACAAGATGACTCTACTTGGTCACCACATGAGTTTAGCAACAGCTCCTCAATATTTTTCTCTGTAATTTACCCAATGTGAACTTCTCTGGCTCTTGGCTTTTTCCTGTATGAAATGAAGAGATTCCATACATCACTCAACTTCTGCAAGACCTGGTTTGTTAGTATTTATGAATTTGCTCTGGTGTGGAAAATGTACACCTCATCAGACAGTATCAGGGTAACAGAGTTTCTGAACAGGAACAACTGTGCTGAGATCCTCTTGTGATAAGTAATAATTGTTATGCAGGCACCAGTATTTAGCATCAGAAGATTGATGGGCAATCTTGCAGAACTGCATTGCCTCTTTCTGCACATAAAAGTGTGGTTTTGTGAAAATTAAATGCATGCTGTATGACAGCCTAGAGAAATCTTCTTGTGTTTGGTAGTTTTTTAGATTAACTGCAATATATTTTTTTTAACTTTATGAGGTTTTTTTCCCTTCAGGATTGATTGTTATCACTTTCAAAAATATAGAGTGTCTGAGAAGACAGCCCATAGGTAAGTGTAATATAATTAACAGAATCAATCAAGGCTAACAAGTATAGCAAAACCTAGTAAAACCAGCAGCAATAGATAGTGTTAACATGCTTGCTCACAACATCAGCTCCTCATAGAAAATCAACAACAATAATGTGTCTCTAACTACAGATTGAATTTATTTACCAAATTCATTAGAAAAGACTCTCAAGTCTTGCATATCAAGGTGTAATAATGATGATGAAAATGTTAAAAAAAAGCAGAAGCTTCATGTAAAAAGGTAAGAATTTTCAATTTATTTCAGTGATCTAAATGCTAATTATGGTGGAATTATTCCCACTGCTACAGTTAGGAATAATTCCACTGCTACAGAAATTCTTGAACTTGCATAACAAATATAAATACTACTTACAGGTCTTTTTTGAAAAAATAAAGGAAGACTTCTATCAATTGAACTAGGCAGTTTTAGGAGAATAAGTAAAAAGCTACATTTGTCTCATGATCATATAAGCATGACTGAAAGTGATTGGTTTCTTTTAACTGCAAAATAAAAGTCAGTGTTTCAAGCAAGGTGATGGTAAGCTTGGTGCATACAATTTCTGTCTTCAAAAGTCTACCCTGGAGAAAAAAAAAAAACACTCTATCACAACCCCGACTCAGGGATTCCTTCTGAAAGTAGTCACCTGAAATGATGAATGATTCTAAGCTATGACTTTTGCTTTTATTTGTACTAATAAAAAACAAGAAGTAGGGTGCTGGTGGATGAGAGGCTGGACATGAGCCGACAACACACTTGCAGTCCAGAAAGTCAGACACATCCAGTCCTGCATCCAAAGCAACGTGGCCAGTAGATTGAGGGAGGGGGTTCTGCCCCTCTGCTCTGCGCTGGTGGGACTCCAGCTGCAGTGCTGTGTCCAGCTCTGGGGCCACAGCACAGGACATGCACCTGTTGGAACAAGTCCAGAGAAGAGCCACAAAGATGATTAGAGGGATGGATCGCCTCTCCTATGAGGAAGGGATGAGAAAATTTGGATTGTTCAGCCTGTAAAATAGAAGGCTTAGGGGTGTCCTAATTGTGACCTTCCAGTACCTGAAGTAGGCCTACAAGAAAGATGGAGAGAGATTATTTACAAGAGGACATAGTGACAGGACAAGGGGAATGACTTTCAGCAGAAGATGGTTGCTTTAGATTAGATATTAAGAAGAAATTCTTTACTGTAAGGGTGGTGAGACACTGAAACAGGGTGCCCAGAGAAGCTTTGGGTGCCCCATCTCTGGAATTGTTCAAGAAAAGGTTGGATGGATCTTTAAGCAACCAGATCGAGTGGGAGGTGTCCCTATCCATGGCAGGGTCTTGGAATTAGATGATCCTCAGGGCCGCTTCCAGCTGTAACCATTCTATGATTTTATGGTTAAACTAGATGTTATTTATATTTTGAGTACAAGATAGGATGTATTCAAGCATACTTTTTAAGTTGAACATTGTCAGTAGAACTTTTTGCATATGAAAATATACTTTAAATTATCTAATGAAATTTAAGGGTGTGTTATGTATAGCAAATAACAACTCAAATATTTTTTCTTGTGATTTTGCTTATGAATCATTTCTTTGGTTGATGGCTTTTCCAGCAAATCATATGATGACAACAATCGATAGATAATTTATACATCATTCTGTAGAGAGGTATTTTTGGGAAGGAACAGAAGGAGCAAGACAAGTACAATGAAAAATAAAAGAAAAAGAAATACTGTTCATGCACAAACAAGCATATCTTGCACTAAAAATAATATAATTTACTCTACACTTCCAGCCTCTTCTGGGAATAAGCACTTACCTCGTGAACAACTGAACTAATAGATTGAAAAACTAGGGTACAATTTTTAGTGTTTTAAACAAGTTAAACCCCTGCATTCCATTGCTTTCTGTACAAGAAGTGACTAAAATAAAGGAAATCAGTTGGGTTTTAGGATTTCAGTGTGCTAATTAGGCTCAGAAACGTTAGGACCTGTATACTAGGGTGAAGCTGCAATTAGCTAAGATTTAATGAGCTGTGTAATGATAAGTGACAGGGCTATGTAACTTTACAGCCATAATTTCCTGATTAGATGAACTCTTAAACATTGCAATCCTGCATCCTACCCCAAGGCATGTTGACCTTTCTAGCTGGCCAGAGGAGAAACAAAGATTTTAGGATCTACACAATATTTTAGAAACAGGAAATTCCTACAGTTTCAGGGCAATTTCTCACTCTGATCAGAGCAAGCATCATTTTCCATGCTAGTCTAAACATTTTTTTCTGCTCCTTTTAATCACATTTATGTGGCTTGAAGTGTTTGTTTGATGACAAGAGGATCCTCTGAAGTAGCCAGAGTCGGGTAGGATATCAAGGGCATCCAGTATCCGCAGCCACATCAAACACAGTTTGGGTGATGGAGAGGATGCACAAAGAAATACTATAATAAAACACCTCATAAAAGAGGACCAGAAATGCATCCCAGAAAGAAAGCAAATCCCAGCTTTAGAAAAACTTTGTTTTAACACTCATGAACATCAAGGGGAAAGTCTGCTAGGTAAACCATGGGTCTGAGAATCAAGTGACTTGCAACTATTAATTGCTTCTGAATGTCTATAACTTTTGACAAGTCAAAGTCCTGCTACCAATCTTAACATGGGGAATATTACAGATAAAAATTAATTGAAGATGATTAAGTCCTCAGATTTGTTATGGGAGACACTAACATATTGCTCATGCTTCCAAAACCCAATAAAGGGAAGGTTTCCTTTTAAACTTTTTAGGATAAATAAACTGTAACATGTGCCATACCTGTGTGATCACTTATATTTTTTTCCTTCATTCCTTTGCCTCCTTCAGCACAGAGCACACGTTGGCCATGACTGATAAGTACTCAGTGGATTGGGCCTGAATTTTACCACTTTTTTTCAACCACCATCCCCTATTCTGTCCTTCCATTTTAACAGAATTTATAGTGAACAAGACTGAGAGATAATGCAATGAAAGAACACCTGGAAAGGTTCAAAATGCCTATATGCTTTCTATACTGAGGTTTCATCAGAATTTAAGTATCTGGATCCATAAGAATGATAAAAATCCCCTTCTCCTTCAACATAGGTCCTTAAAGGCACCCAAGACCTTGCTAGACACTGACACTGCCAGCCTGTACCTGCAGCAAGAGGCTGGC
>JACBWW010000012.1:7287872-7451427 GCA_020086605.1 Lanius collurio
TGAATCTGGGCTGCAGGATCTGTCTTGTGAATTGAGAGATGTGTCTTCCCTGTGATGTTGGTTCAAATGTCTGAAATGCTGGGAAGAGTGGGAGTTCAGGCGCATCCTTCGTGTGAGCAGCTGATGTCATCCAACTCCAGGTGACCTCCTGCTCACCAGGTAAATCTAACATCAAAATTAACATCCAGCCAAAGAACTGAGCTCTGGGCTTTAGCTTTAAAAGATGTACATACCTCAGGAGTTAACACTTGACAGTACCCTGCTTTGTATGAAGCACTTAGCTATGGCCTACAAAGGTTTATGGTTTATCTTTTGTTTTGTATTTTTGCAAGCGTGAGCACAGCTGAGTCTTGGCCCATGCCTGAGGCTCTTAGGTGCCACAGTAGTACAGCTAATAAATACTGTGAAGTACTCCATAAAGTAGCTGAGTGCCCTTGACTTTCATAACTTACGACCTTGGAGTGGTTTTTGGTTTTGCTCCCGTTTATTCAATATATACTTATTCTATGCGTATACTAACCAGAAGTTAAATTTGCTGCAGCCTGATAAAGTTTCCAATATTAGTAGACACACCATATCTGAGTATGTGCAGCTGTATTCTGGCTGGCTGTGGTTTAACTTCTCGGAACTCAGCAAGTTTTACAGCACTTTGTTTACATGGTCTGAACAAACAGTCTTGCCTTAAAATTTAATTTGGTAGAATTTATATGTATGCTTAAGTTGCCGATATGAAGATTTCCCAAAAATATAATTATTTCTGTTCCACAGAAGAGGGAAGGTTGTACTACCACAATACATTTTACTAATAGAAAAAGGAAGTGAAGTTTGAGGTTGACAGCAGAATACCACTCTGTAGAACTCAGCTCCACTACTACTTATGAATGCTGCCAAAGCTTGAGAATGTGTTACTAAAAAGTGACCATTTGTGATGGAGCATTTCTGCTTCAATTCCTGCCAATTCATGTCAGTGAGAAAGCTAAACGGTTCAAATACATTTATTGTGAGGAAACTGCCCAAGAATTTTATGGTGTAGATATTCTGCTTGTCCACTTATATTTCTGTAATGTGCAAGTGGGATTTATAGTCTGCACTTGAACTTGTGTCTACATTGAAGGACAGAATCTGGTTCTTTTCTAGAGTGGTTATTTATGAGCACTACCTGCCCAGTGTCATGGCAGGGGGGTGAGCTGTAGCTGTTGCACAGATGGGGAGCTAACATGCATGGACAACTATGACTTCAACTATCCACTAATGGTAAAGCAAATACTCATACTTGGGCAGCTGTTGCTCCTTTGATTTCACAGCTGGAGGATCAGTCCCTCCTTCAGAGCTTCTGTCTGTGGTCTGTGTACTCATCTAAAGATCCACTGTGAGGCTGCTAATTATAGGTTCAATCATATTAGGTACTTGTTACAGGCCCGATCTGACAGAAGCTTTTTTCAGTAAGCTGGCACTCACCGGTAACAAAATCTACAGGAGAGCCATGGGTATTTGTATTGTATTTCCTCATATACAGCTCTCTGCTGTTGGTTACAGAACTTAAGCTGTCCTGGCTACCAACTGTCATGTTTGAAGTGGCTGGAGGAGAAAGAGGGGTAATATGCTGAGGGGAGGAGGGGGCATGGTAAGCAATTACATTAAGTATTCTTCTTTGGATCTTGGATAAATCTGCACACCATATAAAAAGCTGAAATTATAATTACTTCCACTGGGAATTTCACTTTCCTGTAATCTCTTCTTTAACACATACCCAGGTGATCTATTAGCTGTATTCATTGTAAACCCCTAAATTTTGTTCTTCTGCCTAGAGGAAGTGCTGATTTAACCACAAGCAGCATCTTTTCTTTCTCTTCTATCCTCTAAGTGAACTGTACATGTTTTTATGCTTTCCTTCATGCTGCAGTCTCCTTAAAATAGACATTCCCTTGCCACTGCCCATCTTAGTAGTGACCCTTATTCTCACTCATTATAATTTTTCTTTTTAAAAACTTTTTTTGCTGTTACTGAAACTTCTTGGCTTTTTCCTGGCAAACAATCCACCTCTCCCACTTTGTCACTAGCTGCCTCCAGTTTCCTCCACCCAGTAGCCAAATACTGATTATACAGAACTGATGAACTTGAGACTTGACTTTCTCGAATGTAAATATAGAAGCTTGTGTGAAGAGATCTTTGAGGCTGTGCCTGCTTTGCTTCTCAAAGAAGCAACAAATGCAGCACGTTTCCCACCTAGTCTCTGTGCAGTGGTATTTCTAGGCATTGTACTTCTTTGTGCAGTTGTGTCATCCAAAGTTAGTACAAAGTGGCCATAAATCCCAGCTGCCTTTAAAGCTGACATTCTTCTTGAGAGGTCTTATGCCAGATACGCTCTGCAGATATACTCTGCAGCTGGTGGATAGGTTAGATATCTTGGGCTGGCTGTCAGGTGAGGGTCCACACCAAAGGTAAATGCAGATACAAGCCTGATAAATGACAGCGTGTACTCAGGCTGCTTCCAACAGCAGGACTCAGACTGTGCCAAAACTTTTGCATGAGCCTGAGCCTGTACTGTGAGAGTGGTGACACTGCAAGAATTTGGATCAAGACCCAAGGCAAATATGTAAATGTATGTGCCAGTGTTCCCAGTACTTTGTTTTTCTTTGAGCTCCAAAGACAAATTTGTAGGTGTTAGGCTGAAGGGATGCCTCATCACCTTTCTGCTTCCCATCTGAATTGGTGCTTCTTCATATGCTTTGTTAGCATTTTGAGTAATACCTGTCAGTAGAGCAGGTAAAGGAGTTAAAACACATAGACAAGCTTTCTGCTACAGGCCTGTAGAAGAGCTTCTGTGTTTTGTCAGGGTATTTTTACTTTTCAGCTGGGTCCACTGCTCTAATAAGTCAGCTGCTTCTCCCCTCAGTCCCCTGCTTTTGTAAACTCAGATACTGTATAGACAGTTATAAAGTCAAGTCACTGATTATTGATGGTATTTTTCTTATGGCAAATCAAACTTTTTTTTTTTTTGTCTTGAAGCTCAGATAAAAAAACCTTTAAGTATCCTTTAAGCAGTGATCCTTATTTAATTAATAATTAAGTTTATGGTTATTAAAACAATACTTGCAAGAAATTGAAAGGCAACAAATTGCTGGGTTTTTTTAAATAAGTGAGCATGAGTTGTTTAAAGAAAACATTGTTCTCAACTATGTGTTTTTACACACCCTTTACATTTTGATAAAAAAACACTTATGAAGGGAAGAAGAAAAATCTTTGATGGCTCCAGTAATTTAACAAGGCCAAAATAAAATATTAAATGCTCATGACTCTTTGGGGGACATGAAGGTACTATGATGTGAAATAGGCACATATATTATAAAAATGAAAGTCAACATGGACCGGTTTTAATTAAGATGCAAGCAAGTGGGAAGAAATGAAATTACTATTGTACATAGATTCAGAGAGATTCTAGTTGGGAAAAAGATTAGTAAATGAAAATAGATGTTTATTCTTCATGATTTAATAGAAATAGTGTTGTGAAACTGGCACATGAAAGCTATTTAAATCATGCTGTCATTATGCTGATAAGGTG
This sequence comes from Lanius collurio, assembly GCA_020086605.1. Lineage (NCBI taxonomy): Eukaryota > Metazoa > Chordata > Aves > Passeriformes > Laniidae > Lanius > Lanius collurio. Next base: position 7,291,435 of record JACBWW010000012.1, read on the forward strand.
CTACTTTTGATTTTTAAAAGGGCTATAAGGGTTTTTTTATTCCTGTTCCTCTTGCCAAGCTTCTGCTGGCCAGGGTGTTCTTGCTCTAAATTAAAGCTGAAATCTTTTGTATCTGATGATTACAAAGAACTCATCATTCTTATTAAAAATAATAAAAATTCAAAATGGAAAAACGCAAAAGTACTCCATTCTGATGTAGTGATTGATTCAACAGTTAGTTACTGAACATGTAGACTGTGATTATTGAGAATAAAATAGCCTGGAAATTGGTACAAAGCATGTCTGCTTCACAATTTAGCTTATAATCACTCATGCTTTGTAAACCAGAAGTCTTATTCTTCTTATGGGTCTGCTTGTCTCGCAGACATATGTGGAGGATCAGGTGAACAGTCTTTCATGCTGTCATGCTGATGACCTTTTTGGATATCCGTTCTATTGATAAGTTCTTGCCTCCTGTTTGATGGTCCTAAGGAAGCTTACATATGCCAAATGCTGAGTGATTGTAGGCAGGAGTGTTTTTACATCAGTGAGTGTTATAATGAGTCCTCTTGTATCCCCATGCCCATAATGTTTTACATGTCTGAAATTATAATAATTTGGCTACTATGGTACACAGGTAAGTCTTAAACCTGGTATTTTAGACAAAAAAAAATTAAAGTTGATTTGTTTATATACATACCTTTGGCTAAAGGGCAGTGCTGGCTGGATTGGCCTCGCTTGCAACATTGAATGCTGGCAGAAGCTGTTCCCATGCTGGGGAGCCAGTCTGTTGTCACTTGTTCTTCTCTTCTACAAAAGCAAGAGATACTGAGGAGATTAAATATTTGGAGAACTCTGTGTTCGGGGATGGCACATTAATATTGCATGAAAAAAGCTTTTGTTGCGGGGAAATGTAGCAGGATTTATACTAGAAGCTATAAATCTGTAATTCTAGATATTCCACATTTTTTACAGGTGTAGTTACAGTTTGTCTAAGAATTATGTAGTATCTAGTGTAAATGTATATTTTTAACTGCTATGAATAATGACCCATTCTTGCTGTCTTTTTCTGACCTTTGATTATGAGAATGTAAATTTGAATGTAAATTTGAATGTTGCATTTGGAGGTGGTTATTACCAACTGTGAATCATGCAGAATTCAGCAATAATGTTTTCACCACCCTGTTTTACTCAGCAATAGTCCAAATCCCAGGGCTGGAGGGTGAGTGTATCCTTGCAGCAGGAAACTGATTTTGCAATAGTGTTCTCATAACATAAACACACTTCAAAGTTTGCCAATGAAACTTGACAGCACAGGCTGATGTATTTGGTAAGGTTAGGAGAGGTTAAAGGGTTTTTAAAATTCAGAAGAATACACAGGTATCACATGCCTTGCTTCTGGTATTATTGATCAAGGTCAGCACAAAAGAATCAGTTTAGTGAATAAGACATCTCTTCTGAGGATATCTTTATCAGGCAGTCCAATTCCACAGAGACAAGGTGTTTCCAGTATGGTGCTATTTCTGACAGTGTAGAAAGTACTAGGTTGGCACTTTCTTATCATCAGTAAATCACGTGTCACCTGCTGTGACCTGTGTGTCAAGTCACATTTCTCAGTTCCTTCTTACAAGCTTGCCATGTAGCTGTTCCTCTCTTTCCTTCTCATCTTCATGTTGGCTGCTTAAACATCACTTGTAGCTTTTAGATAAAGTGAAGTGTGTTTGTACTGTTACACTTTTTATTTGATCATGAAACAAAAATGGATGTTAGAAGAGATGGAGACCTCGTTTGTAAATGAGCAGATGTTCAATTGCTAAAAATGTGTCTTATCTTAACAGATCAATTGGTTAAATTTTTGGCTTTGTGTATGGCAAGGAAGAAAAATGACAAATACACGTCATGTACAGGTATATGGCACAGCCATTGCAAAGGCAGGTAGAAGGTAGAAGGTAGCTCTGCCTTGGAGGAGGTAGTTCTCCTCCAGCAGTGTGCTGTGTGCCAGAGGATGTGTGCTGTGGTCAAAACCAAAAGAATCCCAAGAGCTCTTTCAGCATTAAGTTTGCCATCAAAAGTCATGGATATCTGCTGTAATATTTTTCTGCTGTGTAAAAATGCACGATTCCACCTTAATTCCCCAATAAACTAGATTAGATTGCCCCAAAGGAAAGAGGAAAGGATGGAGGGATCATGAGAGAGCCAGACAAATTCTCAATTTTCAGCTTCTCCAAGACATTGATATGGTTGCTGTTAAAGACAGTTGAGCAGAGCTTTTTGTGTGCCTGAACCCTACTTTTCTCTGCACGTAGCACTGTAATATTTTGGCATATTCCACAGTGCTGTGGCTGCACAGACAGTGCTAACCCTTGTATGTCCCATTTTTAAGAAGTTATAGTGTGTGTGAGCATGTGTAACTTAATAGCAAACCATGTCCTCTCTTGAGCAGGAGTTCGGGGACAGGCACTTCCTAGATCATTAACTGTGGACCTCTTCGGCATGGAAAATTAGAGATGCTGGTAGCTGACCTGGGCTTTTAGCACATTTAGATAACTTCACAGGAGAAAGATCCATCTACTGCTGTTAAGCACAATACCAGCTCTGCCTGACATCCCTGAACTGTATGTAAGCAGGGAAGCTGGTGAAATATGTATGCTATAAAGCTGCTGTATTCTTAACACTTCCTTATGTATCCACTGATAGTCACTGTGGGAGATAATCTACTGATCTGACCTGTCGTTGCTGTTCTTATCTGTAGAGCTGGTAGAGTTACTGCTGCTGAATCAGCACACCTTCACTTCTAACTCCTGAGTTCTAAAGCCAAGGGCTCCTAAAAGAGAGGAAAAACTGGGAGTGAGTTTGAAATACGGAATGTTGGTGTTATGTTTGGCAGTTTTAAACCAAACCCAAAACCTGCACCTGCATTACGTGGAGACCTGATAGGAAATTCTTACTAATCATGTGCTGTATTGAAAGTATATAAATTTGTCTCAAGCTCCCTTTCTTCCTTTGATTGAAAGGCTTTTTCTCTCTTCGGCTTTGCCTCATGAATACATGAACCATCTGGATTTATGATCCAGCTACAGCTGGATCACATTTCATTCCTTCTGATTCCAGTATTAAGGCTAGCAATTAATGAACTTTCAAGAGCTATAACAGAATTTTTCATATAAGGTTCTTCAGAGCTCCAAGATTTAGGGCTTTACAAAAAAATTGAATGTTGAAATCAAATTTTTGTAGTGTACAGAAGTGTCATAAAGCTAAATTAATTATTTGTTAAAGATCTGGTTTGTTAATGAAAAACCCTTTATGAAGACAAGGTGCTAAGTCCTGACCCTTCAAGCTGCTTAGTCCCTTCTGTCCCCACTTGATCGAGTTAGTAAATCAGCAGCTACTGGATGGGGTAGCTGCTTTTCTGAGTAGTTTTATCTATTTTCCATCAAAGTAGCATCTGCTGTTTTTATGGGGCAAATTATTATAAGATATGTGGTAAAACTCCACTCATCCAAGTACATATAACATTTAATATTCAATCAATTTACATTATATATATATATAACATGTCAGTTCATTGGTGATGAATTTCCAAGGATTATGTAAAAGACTCAAATTATATGCAATTTCTATAAATACCTGCTTCTCAAGGGAGCATACTCTCCATAACTCCTGATCTTCTGCCAAACAAAGGCAAACCAAGATTATGGACAACTTTTAGCATCATGATGTGATAGCTCTCTATTTGTTTTATTTTGCAATCTGAAGCATGCAGTTAGAATGTTTCATGTTGACAAATGCATTTACTGAAAGAATATAGAACCCTTTGATGTCTTAACAAAAAATGGATAGACAAATTTCAATTTTAAGCTTCCTCATGCTCATTCGTGTCTAATATATTGTTGGTGTATGCTGGAAATTTTGCTTAAGTTTAGAGAATAAATATAAATAATGAAATAGAACTTGCTGTCATGGATGAAATTTAAGGCTGGAAGATATATTAAGCCATGGAAATAGTGATTGACAGGCCTGCTTTTTTCTCCTGTTCCATTTTGACACTAAAAACAGCATTAAATCAGTAAGCCACTGAGAAATAAAGATAGCAGGAGGATGGAGGTAAGTAGATGTCATATTGGTGAGAATTCAAAAAGTTATGTAGACAAACAAAATAGATATGTTTTTATTTTGGCTGTACAGAAAGAAGAATCAGGATCTTGAGCTCTGTTCACAACACAGGTTGCTATATCAGCCCATGTTATTTACCAGGGTAGAAATGTATGTTTTTTAATGTAGAATTGCTGGTCATTTTGGTAGTAGATGAGTACACCGAAGCATGGGAGAAAGAGAGCCTGATACAAAATGCTGAATGTTGGGTTCAAGCCTTACCTGGTGTTTCGGAGTGAGCACATGAACAGATGAGCTCTAAGACATCAGTCCCTGGACAAAAAAGCTTAGGTTAGGTTAGGTTAGGTTAGGTTAGCCCTTTTTCCTCCACTTGAACCAACAGCTGACTGTCAAGTGAAGAATTATCCTGTGCCGTGATAGCATTTCAGGTACGCGTGCGATGCAGTATTTCTAGGATATGAAATTTCAGGGGTTTATTGGCCTCTCCAAGAGCTGCATTCCCATCGACTCAGTGCCTGGAATGACCACTGTGGTGGTTTTCCCTATAGCAGTTTGAGTGATTTCTCCTGCAATTTAAAGAAGTATTTTGAATACAGGAGTTTTTCTGGGCGTGCTTTTGGGCAGCATGGCTGCCTCATGCTTTTGCACATTGCTAAACAGTTGTTTTATTTCCCTTCAGAATTGATGGGTTAATTCCTTCAATAAGCTCCAAGAAAGAAAACCCGTTAAATTCTCCTCCCAAATCCATTAAATTGCCTTATACCATTGATTTTAAAAATAAACCTGAAAAAATGAAATATAAGCGTAAAACCAGAGTTAAGTGTATTATTTTTAATGATTAATGTAACAGTAAATCTTTAACCACTGGCAACTGAAGAAATCAACAGGTAGTGTGTGATTTCTTCTAGCACTACAGAATATGGCAGATGTGTACAAGTCGGTTTGCGTGTGAAAACTCTTTTGAAAAAAGGTCATAAGAGCTATAATGAAAAAAATTATTTTCAGTCATGGAATTATTATGAAAAAGTTATTCCAGAACAGCCATTCCTGAGCGCTGTTCAGTTATGTTATAATAATGTAGATCATTGACTTAAAAGGTGTAGAAATACAGCATTAATTATACTCATTTTTTGAGTAACATTAAGCTTCTCCTCTTTCTTTTCTGCTGCATATGTTCTTGAAAGCTCATTGCTCTCTTTTTTCAGACAGAATGCATTCCTGGCATCAGAAATTTAAAACTGAACCTGCCATTTTCAAGAATTTTTTTCTTCTTTTATTTAATTTTGTGTTGTTTAGCCCAGAAGCTGATCACATGATGGTTTAACTATAAAAGGATGAAATGAAGATAAAGATGATTAATTTCAAAGTAAAACCTTGCTAAACAAAACAGGTCATTATTAGCTAGAAGTGTTCATAGGCATGTGAGAGGTGCTGTCAGGACTGGAGGTCTGCTTTGTTGAACAGTATATTATAATTACTACTGTATAATTTATGCTGACAATACATTTATATAGATATCAGGTGAAAAAGCCACAGAGAATTTAGTAGCTGATAAATACAGAATAAATGCCTCTTGGGGGAACAAAAATCTTGTCATTTGAAAAATGCTAGGAGCATGAGGGTAGTGTGTGTAAACTACTGTCAAAATGGTGAAGAACTGGCACACTTTTGCTAATGACATGTATCCACATGTGTGTGTATGTTTAAGAAACTAAAAGGAATGAGAATGTTTAGGAAAATAGCGGGAATTTGCTCCCTGCCCCCATGAGCCATTTCTTCTTTAAATCTGTTAACTAAGAAGAAAGAAGCACATTGTCTTTAAAGAGTCACTGCAGAGAACTTTGGCTCCTGCAAAACCTTTTCTGTCTTGTGTTTGTTTAAGATCCTTTGATCTCTTTTGATTTGATGAGTGTGTGTCATCACTTGGTATTACAATTGCTTCCTCTTGCTCAGATGTGACAGTAATAAATACATTCACTGAAAGTGCAATTTAAAATTTATATTATTCACAGTTATTGGCAAGTACTGTAGCCTAAATGATGAAAATGAGGGAGAGTCTGGTCCAGGTTGACTTTTTAAAAAAGAAAGAAAGTAAAATTTATTTGACTTATCAATATGCATAATAAGCTTATGAAAATAGACTTTTCAAAAATTAAGTAAGAAAAAACTCAATATAAAATGATTGCAAGTGTAATTGAGTAGTGTAATTTACTTTCACTTTACAGGAAAAGGCTTTCAGCTCCACCTCTTAAGCAGCTTTAGAAAATGGCACGCTGACTCCTGGCAGTAGTGTATTGATTGCAAGCATCCAAAGCATCTAGAAAGCATAAGTGTACATAAATTTGTCTGAAAGGAATGTGTTTTATAGAAGGAAACTCCATCACTGTCTTGGGTTTGTAAGAAGTATATTAACTTCAGAAGTACTGGAAATATTATAATATATAATTAAAAGCTTGGTGATGGCAGAATTTCTTTTAAAACTCTTTTTTTCATCTTTAGTTAAATACTTAACTAATCTTCACAGCACCTGTTTCACAACTGGGGAGAAATAAGGCAGAAAAATGGAAACATTCAGCTACTATCATGAATAAAATTAAAGTCTACATGGAGTAAAAATAGAAGGTTTATCAGGAAACATTTTCTGTTCATCAGCAAATGAATTGAGGTCCCTCCTTGGACCTCATTGGGAACTTTACCTCATATAAATGATGTATTTTTTCTCCCTACTCGTATAGTTTGCCTTATTTTGGTTTTGTGTAATAGTGTGTCTTAATTTGTCCTATACATTTTTGGTTCTTTTTATTAGATCAGTTTACAACATGCTTTGTGTCAGTAAAATTTAGATAGATTTCTTTTTGTTTATTCTTCCTTTCTCATATATACTCTCTTCCCCAATATATAAAGCTTTTCTATGCTTAGTCTTGCAGTTAGGTAGACTTAAGTTTAAACCAGTTAAGTACCTGCAAGAAATGTCAATGACATGAACAGTGTCATCCTGGATTTATGTTCTAACAGTTACTTAGTCTGATGCTGACTTTCCACATCCTTGATGATCAGATTTTTCCCTAGTAAACATTTCAGAACAGATTTATTCACTGCTACGTACGCAGAGAAGTTGGTGCTGTTCATTTCTGGGGCTGTTGAGCACCATTTGGAATAGCAGCTGCTGAGGTAACGATTTGGACATGTCCCCTACCATCCTTGAAAGGAGAAACATCGTGGGCGCACAGAACCTTTCCAAAATATCAATGACATGCAAGCCTGAAAGCATTTGCATGTTTTATTTTAACAGATTTTTCCCCACCATGAATATGTTTATCTTTCTTGCAGATACTGAGTCTGTTTGTGTGATGTCAAGCAGGAATGACTTCAGGACTTTCTGTATATCTAGGGCTCCCATAAGCTCAGGAGCAAGGGCACTTTCTGATTACCTGCCAGGTTGTGACAAACTTAAAGAAATATGATCTTATGGGTAAGACTGGGTAGTCAGCTCAGTTTACTGTATCCTGTGATTTATTGGAGCCTGCAGTCCATGTAATGGGAGATGCCAGCTCTCATTTGAAGGAACTCTAGGAAAGAATGAGAAACTCACCTTCATGCCTGGACCAGATTTCTGAAATACTGAGAAAAAAAGAGTTTTGTAGTGAGGTTGTTACTTGAAACCCAACCAAATTTTAAGCCAACCTGTCTTCATCCTGCTGCTCCTCCAAAAACAGCCAGACCTCCACTCTTCTGCCTAGTAAACAAACCAGTCTTTATAATCCATAATCCTAAAGGACCAAATCTTGGGGAAAATCAGCTGAGTCATCAGAGTCTGGCTGTAAGTGTTCTATGAGAAGTTAAGTTCTAGAACTAGTTGACCTGTCAGAGCAGTGTTCAGTTCCTGTCAGTGCAAAAGGGAATCAAGACAGATCTGCTACTAAATGTCTGAATATATAGTTTTGCTGTTGGGTTTATATTGTCAGGGGTATTTTTTCTTTGGACAGGCTTAGTAAAAGGAATATAAAAATCAGCCTTACAATGGTACAAGTATGATGAGGCTATCCTGAACCCTTCACAGAACTTTGTGAAAATGTCTTGCTCATGCTGGTCCTTCCTCTCCCTGCCTTTGGAAATAGCAGAATAAATGTAGCAGAAGGTAGATAAGCTAAAAAAGTATGAAGGTGGACAAACAATATTCCTGTAAGATGACTTTGTCTCCATTCTGTTTTCCCTGTTCTGGGTCTCTTTGCAGGATATGAGCCCATGCTGGGCAGCTGGCTGTAGCACAGCAGCCAGAACAGCCACTAGAGCTTGTTTGTGTAGGAAGAGCTGCAGCAGTGGCCACAGGCTCAGCTACAGCCCCATGTCCTCCTTCCACCTGCACCCACCAGCCAGTGCTGCATAAGGATAGGGAAAGTGTGTGGAGTTAACTCTTCCAGGGTATTCTGCTGGCATCCAGAAATCTGTGGCTTGGGAACTTCCTGGGACAAAAAGCTGGGCTCTGAAGTTTTTTATTCTTGTATTTGATGTCATGAATTTGGTAAGTTGTTATGTGGACCCATGTAAACTTTGAACATCCTGTGAAGGAGAGCTCCAGACTTTGAACGTATTATGCAAAAAAATGCCTTTTTCGGTTGCTTTAGAACTCGTAATGGCTGATTTTATTTCATACACCATACCACTTTTATTTGAATAAACAGTGAAAATTAATTTTTATACATGCATGAAATCTGAAGCAGCATAAAGCCCTTTATCATTGTACCACAGTCAACTCCTTTCCAGCCTGAAGAGTCAGAGGGTACTTGACCAGTTCTTGTTTGGGACAGCCTACCTATCTTTGGTCATCCACAATTATTACTCCTTTCCTGTCCTCAGGTAATCTTATAAAAATGGACCAGAAAATAAAACAGTTGTCATGAGATGGATGCATTTTATATTTATTCCACTGAAACTAGGATGTGTTCTTGGTTCCTTAGTATTTGCTTTTCTTTTTCATAAGTGGTATTTTCATGCTTTTATGAGAGTTGTGTTGACTTGCCTAATATAACATTTTAGCATATGTCTGCCACTACTGTTCTTTCTAATAGTTTCTACCAATTTGACCAGTGCAAATATCAGACTGCCTGATTTTTTTTTGGCTTTCTCTCGGGGGCCCTTTATAAAATGTTCATGGTGTAAGCCATTTTGCAGTCCTTTGATTCTGAGGCAGTCTTAAAAGAGGCTGTTACTCAGAGTGCTGTTTCATCTATGAGTTTCTTAGGAATGCTTTCATAGTATCTTCTGATCTGTGCAAAATTTTATTGTTCATATGTTCATTCTGTAGCCTTTTCCACTGAAATCTCCATTTAAAGTGGATGATCCAACCACTACCTCATAAAGCAATGCTCTGACATGTCAGCTTCTCTTGGTTCTGGGTTCTCTGTATGCAGAGCTCAAAATACTTATTTTCTGCTCTGAGTACTGCTTTTATCCCTTGATCATCTGTTGGCCAGACTGACAGGTTTTGCATTCAGATGTGAAAAAGGGGCTGTGATTGCTTCTTGTGTCTTCTCATAGTCATTTTGCAAGCTGCCTTTTGACTTACTCAATTGTGGTTTAAGTTTGCTTTGTTTTGGGTTGATTTTTTTTTTTTTTTTTTTTACTTATTTAGCCAGCAATAAGTTGTGAGTCTTCCTACTTCCTCCCTTTGGACATGACTCCAGCTTTCAGAAGCATGTTTTTTTTTGCTTCTTACAGCCTCTCATACTCTGTTGTTCAGCTGCACTGGCTTGCTTTACCACTTTCCCAAATCCTTTTCTGCTATGTGGCATGTATTTGCACTCAGCCTCCAGCATGGTATTCCTGTTTACCATATTACCTAAGAGGGTTTAATTCTCTTAGTTTCTCCATTTAGCTAGCTTCCTTTTAGCAAGATTTAATGTATTCTCCAGGGTGACTTAAAAATCAGATTTCTAAGGTTTTATCAGTCCTGTCAAAATCTCCTGATATGTGTATCAACACTACCTACAGTCACAAACCCATTAAAAAGTCCAGACTGTAAGAACTGAGTGTGACTGTGTAAGCACATGTGTCTGTTCATCATAGATAGGGAGCAGATAATTGTTCTTGACAAGAAGAATAATTCTAAGTGTAGAATCTAGGCAGTCAAAGCTGGATTTTGCTTGTTTTTATCAGGCTCTAAACCAGCAGAAACTGTCTCTTCAGATGTGATGCTGCCGGCTCCAGCACCTGTGGCTGCCTGAGGGTAAGCCAAGCTGCCTTTGTAGCCAGAGAGTCTGGGAAGGGAGATCTCAGTATTGAGCTACTGCAGTTTGGAATTTGGATGGAGACGGTTTAGCAAGACTGCTTGTACAATTAGACATACATTTGTTGGAACCAAAGTGGGAAAAATTTATTCCAGGAAGAATGTGGAACACTCCTCTAAAACAGCATGTCTTTGTCACATCTGACTCTGATAAATCTGGCTGAGGAGTCAGTAAGTGTTAGTGAAGAGCCTTAATAAGTGTGGACTGAGGTGATCCACACAAGTTTAGTAAAGTCCTGTCACTTAGCTGTGGTATTGTTTTTGATGAAAAAACTTTTTAGTGAGTCAGAAGCGTGCATCATAAGACATCACTGGCACTGCTGCTTGGAGGGAAGAGAAACCAAGCGGGATTAGTGATTTGCAAATATTTTAAAAGAAGAAGGTAAAAGAATTTCAGAAAAGATGAAACAGTGAGACACATTCTTTTTTAAACCAGAATGATCCAGTTTGTTTAAATTTAACAGTAGGCTACAGATACATATACATGCACTCAGACACTGTCACATTACCTAGCCATTAATCTTGATCTGACCTGTTCCAGGCAAGAAGTGCTTGCTCTGTGAACTTCTTTCTTTAAACTTCAAATGTGAGCTCACTTTATGATAATATAATTTTTCCAGGCTGAATTTCTGAACCTTCCTCTGTGTCTTTGAAATTTACAACATGGAGCTTTATCTGAAAGCAAATTTATTTTTGGACCTTGGAAGAGAATGGTTCAGCTGTGTGCGTAATGTGCAGAGACCGAGCAGCCTGGAAATATCCCTCTCTGAGAAGCACCTCTTCTTGGCTGGTCACAGTTGCTTTCAGGTTCCCCATGACACAAAGAGTTATAGGGTATGTGGTTTCAGGTTGCTTATTTGTAGTTTAAGAATACTTTTTTGATATGATTGTAGGGGGTGTGGCTCTATGTTAATTGAGGAAAAGATAACACTAAAATGTGTTCCAGTGAATTACTAGGGCGGTCTATAACAGAAGAAGCAGAAATAACAGCCCAGAGGCTTCCATCTGACTGGGATGATGAGTCCTCACGTCTCCCTTTCCTGAGGCATCTCCCTGGGGAATATGTTCCTCCTGAACGCACCTGCCATGCTCTGTGTGGCTCCTCTCCATCTTAGCAAGCCCTATGCCCTTGCTCACTGTTTTCACCTTGATTATGGCAATCCTTGCCCAGGGTAATCCCTAGCCTGGAGAAGATGTGTGGAGTGGGGTCACAGTGTGAAGACCCGGGAGGCAGCTTGAGCAGGCTGAACATCTTGATGCTGCCAGAGAGGGGTGGTGTCCCAGCCTGCTGCCTGCTCCTGCTCTCTGCCCTTCCTGCTGCCGTGCGTTTGCAGCGCTGGCACTCGTCTTGTCCTTCTGTGAGCTGGCAGCCAGCGCTGTTTGAGAAGCAGGGCTGACAGGGAAAAGCAGAAATCTCATTATGGCCTTTGCTTAGCAATGATCTCCTCTCCTTAAACATGCTTTCTCTTTCTCTTCGTACACTTCACATGGCATGTTGTTAATTTCCAACAGCTTTGCTTGCAGAGACTTTCCAAAATGCCCTGATCTTTCTCTTCAGCTCCTCGTCTTGCACCCCACCCTTCCTCCCCTCATTCAGAATTGTAAAATCTTTTGGTGCCTGTATCATTTCTTTCAGGTAAGAAGCAATATCAACTTTATCAATTGTACATGGATTTTGCTAATTCCTTGGTATCTGAGCCATTCTTAGGTTTGAATAGAGCATCTTCAGCTGTTTTGTGGAATTTCAGCACAGCTGACCATACGGGAGTTTTCTGAGGGAAAAAAAAAAAAAAACAAAAAAGAACAATATTCTGTATTACAAACATAGCTAAAATGGTGTTAAGGAGTATCTACTACCAAGTGATGAAAAACCATAAATGTCCAAAGTTGAGAGTCTAGGTGCACATTTTCATGGGCTGCTGTCAACATCAATATTAAAATTTAATTATCAGCCGTATGATGTAATGTTACTTTACAAAAAATAAAATCACACAGTTTGTGCTTAGAATATTACCACATCTCTGAAACACTGCTGGGTGGGTGAGCTGGAACTCATGAAACCTATTTAAATGAAATGTGCTTATTAAACAGAGATGGCAATAGTCCTATAGCACCAAAGGATTAAAAAAAATAAAGGAGGGAAAAGTGAACTCATGCATGAACATTTTAGAGTCCTGCTTTGCTGTCCAAATGAAAAGACTTGATTTTTTGTTTTTTTTTTTCTTCTAAGAATGCAGTCTTTTTTTCTATATTTTTAACATGTTCCTTTGAAACAGTAGACTGGAAGTGATGATTTTCTGTGACCTATTGTATTAACTTGGGCTACTGCCAAGAAAACTTTTCTGCCTGAAGAAATAGTGCCAATTTCAGGTTCAATATTTCATACTACCTGGGTGATAAAAATATTGTGAATTTCTGTGCAGCTGACAGTTTGTCTTACCAATTCAATAAAGCTGTTACTAGCAACTGGTTAATTATTAATCATTGCAGCATTGCTTTCTTTTTTTGACCCAAACTGTCTCTTGAGCAGCTTTAGATAAATAAGATTTACTGGGGGTATATTTTACCATGAGATTTTTTTCAACTGTAGCTTTTAAATGCTGAATGAATAACTTCTTTCATACATGAAATATTTTGCAACTGAGATTACTTTAAGAGCAGAGAGATTATGAGAGTGTGTCATTTTAGGAAACAGATTCCTCTAACTTGAGCACATTCTGCAAACAGTTTTTTTAACCTGTCAATAACTTGATAAGTTTAAGTTTTCAAATGCATGATAGTCTTAAGTGACATGATAGTAAAATAAGGAACATAAAATCTTTACTCACATGAAACACTTTGATCCCATTGAATACTGAGAAACAACTCATAAATCTAATGGCTATATAGGGAATTTCAGAGATGACACAGATATTAGTTTAAACTCTGGGAAAAAAATTGTTGGAAAAACATAAAACTTTTAAATCTTTTCGACAGGGAGGAAATGCCACTTACACTTATGTCTCTAAAATATCTTTGGTGGAGTAGAAATGCTTTGGAGAACAGTTAAAGTGGAATTGGCTCTGTGGTTCAGAATATTAGATCCCTGCAAATGCTCAATAACGGATAATGAGGATATGTGAGAAATTCAACCAGGAGTGTAAAGAGAGGCTTATTCTTGCAATGAGCTCCATATGGCTACACATTTCTGCTTTGCAAAACATCACTTCTATCAGCAGGTCTCCACACAGTACATAGATCTGCTGTGTAGAGCTGATTGCATCATCAAAATGAAGTTACAGCATGTCTCAGTTGGTCAGCTAATGTTGTGTGATATTCCTGATCATGGGGATAAAGCCTATGATTATTTTGTTTCCACTGCCTGTTTGAATTGTGTGTTTCATCCAGTTACTCTTACAGTGTTTGTTTATCTTCTGGGATAACACACCTCTAGGCTTTGATTTGGAATGGACCTATTTAGTCCTAACAGCAATTTCTGGGGAGTTTCTGGTAGACAGCTTGGGGAATGGGAACTAAAATGAGGAGTTCTGTGAATAGAGGAGCATCTTAACCCTCTTCATCCTGGGTGATCTAAGCTATGCACTGCCATGACACCAGATTGCAGTTAGATGCTGTGTGACACCACAGCTGTAATACTCCAGGCATTGTCCCTGTCTGCCTTCCCCTCACATGTCATCATATTTTCCCCTCTATCCATATCCCTGCAGCACTCCTTGGTTTCTCCCACCTCCTCCTGAATGTGTAAGCTGCTTCTTGAAGTACCCTCTGTATTTTTGGGTTTGGTTGGCCAAAAGTCACCCCGTCCTTTTGCTAGTCTCTGGCTGTATATGCACTTACCCATCAGAAAATGTGTGCAGCCCGTCAGGGGTTGTTTATCTGTCTCCAGAAGGACATCCCCAGTGGGGTTCTGCTCTCTAACGCTATCAGTGGTGTTAAAGTATTTGAGTTCTCCCTGTCTTTTGAGTCTCACAGCCACATAAACCTACAGGAACATCATGTCTTTAAGATTTTTCACTCTCTTAAATTGAATAGTAATTGGGCAGTGAATTACAGTAAGTTTTGCTGCCTGTGGGAAAAACAGGGATTGTGATTTTGGAACGAAATTGAAACTCAGCTTCTAGAAATGTGAAAGCTGGTTCACTGTATCCATACAAGTGACTGAAAATGATCCCTTTCAGTCTGATTAGTTACATACATGAAAAAAAGGAGGGAAATGTATTTGTTAGAGTTTGAAGTATGTCTGTGAATGAAACAGTATCAGTATTAATAAACTTAGTGAGTAATTAAAATACTGAGAAACTTCAGCTTCCTGTCATTTCAAGTCAGAATTTTTCCCTTTCATCTTGAAACTTGCCTTAACAATAATAAGTAATTATATTTTTAGACAGATCTAAATTAAAGTATCCATAATTTGAAATAAATTTCAGTTATATCTGTTTGAAAAGTGATTTGTTGTTAAAGCCATCCATTAAATTCCACAAGAATGCCAGTTTTGGAGCCAGGTTAGACACTACCAGCTGGTTTGATTGATGATGCCAATACCTTATGTTCATGGAAGACATTTAATCAGTCAGGGAATTAAGGCTCTTCACTGCCTCAAAGATACTAGAAGACGAATTTGGGGGTTAAATGCTGCCACAGCCTTCCCGCACAGAGCAAGGTCCACAGGTCAGTGGTGGAGCTAGAAAGCATCTGCTGCTGCAAAGGAGTTTGTAAGGGAGGGAGGTGCAAGCACCACAGAGGAGAACTTAGCACTGAGAGTGAAGTAATTGCCGCTGCTGGTGTAAAATTAGTCACAAAATGAACAATCCACTGTGCTGGTTTATGGACTTCCTCTAAAAGGTGACACTGCAGGCAACACATGGAGTTTGCATGGAGATCAGCCCAGCACAAATCTGAAGGACAACATTATTGTCACCTTCAAACTGAAGACACAGACTTGGCACTTCTCACTCCAGATGTTTTATGAGCAGCTGTCATCATCAAAGTCTATCACACAGTAGCTACATTTTAAGACTTGAAAATGCATTGGCTTAAACAGCAGAGGTAGAATCTGCCACATTTTTCTGTCTAGACATGCTTTTAGCTGCAGCATCTTGAAGTAACAGACCATAAATTTGTAAAACTTGAAATACAGCAGATAGTGTCTCGATGTAAGGGTGGGAAGGGACTGCATAACCATTTGATCATGACAGGGACACATGGAAACAGAACCTGGTGGCTTATGCTAATGTGTGAGCTGATGTCTTCTTCCCCCACAGCAATGCTGTGCTTTTACTTCTTGGTTGAATGATAAATACTGTTACTGAAGCTTCTGGTTATTATTTTTACATACATATCTAAGCTCTTTCTTAATTCTTTGCAAATACACTTGAAGAATGAAGAGTGATTTATAAAATATTAGCCTTTGACAATTGTAAGGTCCACATTCAATCAAAATACCATTCAATTCCTAAGCTAAAAAGGATCCAAAGGGATGATGGCTTCATTGTACTATAAAATTTATTTGCACTCTATTGCAGTGACTGCTGCAAGGCTGGGGTAGTTCTCTACTTCAATTTTTCCTGCTTGCAGATGTTAAGAGTAGCATATCTGACAAGCACAGGTTCAAACTGATGTTCAGACTGGTAATAAGAATTACTTTCCTTCTTGAGGAGAACTTTTATAATGAACCAGGATTTCCACAAATTTTGAGTGAGACACTCTTGACACCTTTGCACTGGAGGTGTTCAGATCAAAGTGTGGTTGGACAACAGAGATCAATTCTTTCAAGGGAGGAAAGCTGTCGTTCTCTTTTCCCACGGAACAAGTGCTAGACAAGAGGAAACATGGCCTCAAGTTACATCAGGGGAGGTTTGGATTCTGTATTAGGGACATTTTATTCACTGAAAGGGTTGTCAAGCCTTAGAATGGGCTGTCCAAGTGGAAGTATTTAAACCTATGTAGATGTGGCACTTAAGGCTATGGTTTAGTGGTCACTTTGGCAGTGCTGGGTTAATGATTGGACTTTTATCTTAGAGGTCTTTTTCAAGCTAAACACTTCTGTGATTCCATGCCATATATTCCAGAGAAGTATTATTTATTAAAAAAAAAATTGCACGTTAGGATTTTTCCTTCCTTCCCCCTCCCCCTAGTTTCTGTAAAGAACTCTGGAAGTTTTCACTAACAACTTCTGTCTTCTTAACTGACATATGGAGAAGCCATGATGTTGGCATGAAGTTATCTCCCAGTAACAGTGCCAGCAGAGTGTTATTTTGCAGCATTGTTTAGCATAGGAAACTGCTTTGCCTTTTGTCTGTAATTTCAGTTTTTCTGAATGTTTGTTTTTAGATTCATAATGTTAATATTGACAGCTTATTTTGCATTTTGAAATGTCTAATAAAAAGGATCATTGTAGCAAGAAATATTTTTTCTTGATCTTGTATTTCTTTTTTAATTCCCTCTCCTTTATGTATCTTTAATGAGTTCTCTGGGGCAGATATTGAAGAATAGCTATTCTAGGAAAAAATTGCAATATAGAAATGCCAACATTTTACATCTGAAAACCTTCAATTAATGCTAACATTAAGATCCATCTTAGTTGTGTAATAATGAACCAGGTGCTTCTGTGTTAACACAGAAATCAGAACTGTCAGTTCAGGTCAAATCCTGACTCTTTGCTCACCGCAGCAGTAGGCAAGTCAGGAAGAAGGGAGTGGGGTTTCCACATCCCTACTTGTTTCCTGACTGAGCAATTCTGATTTGTGAAGTAACTGTCTAAATGCTTCAAAATCCTTTTGAATAATAACAGCCAGTATTTTTGATAGCAAATTGTTGATAAAAATCCTGGCGCTGTTGAAGTCAGCATTAAAAAATCCCAGTGGCTTGAGCAGAGCCAGGATTTAACACAGAGTGTTCGAGCACCATGAGGACATTGATTGATTCTCTGTTGCCATGTCCAGGAGACAGGTAGGTAGGTATCATTGCCTTTGATTTGCAGAGCAAGAGAGCAAGATGAAATAACTTCCCTTCCTTCACAGAGAGTAGATTAGTGCCAGGACAGGAATCTGGGGTTCCTTGACCTCAGCAGTCAGTTCATACCTGACACCATCCTTTACTGAGTGCTTTTGCATAATACCCCCTTGTGTCATGTTGATACTCCATTCTTTGGCCTTGTTTTTACTTGCCCATCTTTTTACTTACCATTTCATTTATCGTGTGCTTCTCTAGCATTTTTTTGCCCCTACTTAATTTACAGTGGTTCTATTTCTGGCCATCAGACTTCCTCTCCTCCTTTTATGGTTATAACAGAGCACACTTGTAAATCATCCTTTGGACTGTGTGCACTGGCTGCCTTCTTACTGCAAAACACGAACAACTCTACCCTGCCACTATTAAGCACTGACATACAGCAGATGTATTACCATTGTTCCAAAAGTACTATTTTCTTACCATTTTTAAATGGTTTTAAAATAACTTTACTAGCCTTCAGTCTCTCTTCATGAATTTAATATATGCATTCTAAAATGTGTAAATATTTGTTGAAGTATTTGGAAGCAATCTGTACGATCTTAATTTTTATATTACTTCCGACAGCAGACTATTCAGCTGGGTGATGTGAAATTCATTTATCTGTCCCGGTTGTATATTGTATTCTACACAAAAACTTAAATTACATTCTTAACAAAGACATCAGGTGAACAATGGTGGACATGCCTGGTGTATCCAACATCTTATGCTATGCTTCTGGGAACAAATAATGGGCTATCTTTTTAAATTTCCTATTCATTTCCCCAGTCCATTCCTTGTTGTACTTGTTTTCAGTTTAATGTTGGCTTCTTTCCTCTATCAAATGAGATCTTTTGGAGTACCTTGGCATGTATTGTGATTTAATGGTCATTAACTGGGTTTTCTCTGTGGACAAAAAAAGGCTGGCACAGACAGAACTCCCTGGGTCCCACCCTCCTTTCTCTTCTCTCCTGGACCCTTGTGCTCCAGCTTTTTAACAGCTGGGGTCTTATCTGTGTTCCCTGGTATTTGACATGAGGGTTCACCACTTAGTAAAAGAGAGTACTCATTTCTTTTAAGAGTTGTGTCCAATGATTTTAGAACGGTGTCAGATGGATTGGGGTAAGTGAGCTGAATCTGAGTTTGAACACAAGTTTTCTGCGGTTGGTAGTCCTTATCATTTTGTTTTTCACTTCTACTGCACAGTCATGCTGAAATTTGCAAGTTTAATTCTTTATAACAAAATGTTGAAATGTGGCAGCTTGGTAAGTGAATTGCTACTTGCTTTCTGCTAAGCATTATAATCAGTTTTAGCTCCAAACCGAAACCTTGTTCTCAAGTACTCCAACATTTTGATCTGGGAAAAATCCAAAACCCATGAAGCATTTGTCTCCTGGTTCTGGTTGAGAAGGCATCAGGCTTTGCCAAGAGCAGTGATTTTTACCACATCTCACTGTAAGAGGGAATGATGTCTTTGGAACAAATAATTCTATGAGATTTCTACTAATTTGATGTAGCTATTTTTCAGAGTTACTGCCTTTCCTCGCAACTTGGGTTGCTCTTACTGCCAAAGCAGTTGCTTGATCCATATCTAAACTCTGGTATAAAACTCACCAAAGTCTGTGCCCAAACAAATGCTTCTCAGTGTATCTTTGATGTGTTATCACATCACTATTGATTTATTTCCAAAGTGGAGGGGAGGGAAGGATAAAGGAGGAATCACCATCCGTGTGAGCAGTTTCATTCATTATATGCTCAATAATGCATTCTGTGACTATAGCAGGCTATTCATTTTAAATGGTATTATTGCTGTTCATAGAGGCATAGCTGAAATGCTGGCTTGAGCATTAGATCATGTATATTTAAGTGTTAACAATTGTAAAAAATGGTAAGCACTTAATAGCTGTGTAATTTATTACTGAAATGACCACATGGATTGATACTATTTTCTTGTGTGTCTGAAAAATACGTAGGTTGCTTTGACTCAAAAATATGAATATATGTGAATATGCCTAGAGGAATGCCAGTCTTGTAATTTTTTTGGAAATTTTGGAATTCCATCCAGATAGATACAAACTCTAATATTTAGTGATTCTTCAAGTCCCTGAAATATTGACTGATATGTAACAGAAGATGATAGCAGGGTTCATTCAAAAAATTTTGAGTATTCATTGACATCTAAGAGTGCTTGATTCTGGGAGTAGTTACTGAAATACAACTGTACTTGCTTTTTATGGAGGAATTCAGTATTACTGGAAAACCATTTACATCAGAGCTCACTCTTCCTGCATTGTGCCTGCATTGTGAACAGGCCAGATGGTGCTTTGCTGCAAGTGAGCACAGCAATAATTGCAGTTCTCGAAGTGAATGACTACATTTTGCAGCATGACACCAATTTTAGATGAAAATGAGGCCTGGTGTATTGACAGACACAAGCAGAGTGAAGCCATGGCCCACAGAGGGGGTGTGGACTTGCTTTCTGCCTATTCCCTCCTATTATTCCTTATGTACATTAACAAATGTCTGTGTAAATTAGGGCCATTTGAAGAGATGTTTATGTGGGGTGAAGTTTCAGAAATTGTTTTGTCTTCCCCAAGGCTGTATGTTTCAGGATCCTGACAGATTTCTTACAGTATTATTTTAAAGGTATTAAGGATAATAGATGTTAGTATGTATTTTGAAAAGAAAGTTTTGATTGGTAGAATTGGAGAATATTTTGCTGCCAATTACCTGTTATCACCTAGTTGAAAACATTTGTCTCTTAACTCTACACCAACTTGTTTTCAATCTCCAAATAATTTGATCAGCTTTAGTGTTAAGTGCATTTTTGCTCCCTTATTATGCCCAAAGTCTCATCACTAATCTGATCTGCTCAGAAATTAGTAAGCACCATAGGTTGCTTGCCTGTCATTCCTGCTCTTCTCTTTTCCCTTTATCCCACTTGCCAGGGCACTTTTTCTCCTCTCTCCCTTCTTTTTGAAATCACAGTGTTCAGCCACCTGGGCCCTCTGCCTCCACTGTCCTCTTTTGAGGTCCCAGACTTGCATTTTTGGATGGGAGGGAAGGAGATGTTAAAGGCAAGTTGTCAGCTTCAGCAGGTCTTAATTGGAGAGAGGGGTGGGGAGTTGGGGAGGAGAGGGGGCAGGGGTGGGAGAAGGTTGCTAGGGATTAGGTTTCCATCTGCCAGTCTCTCATCTGTCCTTACCCTGGCCCTGAGCTGCCAGTGTTCCCTTCCTTTTCTGCTGTTGAAAAGAACGAAGAAAGCATGGCCTTTTGTTTGTTTAAAAGCATAAAAGAAAGAGGGAATTAAGCTCATTAGTCCTTCCTTATTAGTCACCAGTGACTGTAGGGAGTCAGCTTGAGTAAGTGCAGGCTTGCAAAATGGTGTAAAATCATTCAATAGCAGCAGGTGAAGGGAAGCTGAAAGTTCTTTTCCTGCAAATTTGAAAAATACTGAAAGAAGATGATTTTACATCAGAGTATAAAAATCAAAATCTGACATATTGTATCACCAGTTGCTTCTTTCCCTCTTACTGATTGTCAAATGAATCTAAATATTTTTGAAGCAAGAATTTTAAATCATGCTTGGGTTGGCTCTGCAGTACATGCTACAGACTTGGAGTGTTTACTGCTGTATGAATTCTAAGAGCAAATTTGTTACTTTAAATGAGTGCTCTGAGGTAATATATATAAATACATCTGAAGTACATGAAAATTCTCAAATAATTGTGTTTAGTAGGATATTGTCCTACTTGCAAGACAAGTTTCTGTTTTCCTGCTCTTGGCTTTATCTTTGATTGATGCTGTGCTAGAAAATAGACCAAATTCTGTGTTATCAGCTCTGATAAGAACTGTTTTCTTGATTTTAATCATGGAAAGCGAATTCCTGTTGACGAGTTACTGGGTTTACCATAATTAGAAATTGGCTGGGTGCTGAGAGTGCTTAGTTAACTTAATCTTTATGATACATAACGTCTAAATGCAGGATGTAAGTAATTTGCTAGGATATTTTGAACGTACCAAAATGGCAGCATTTGAAAGTGAAATAGTACAAATACTCAGAAAAATGCAAACCCTAAGTATCAGTAGCCTAAAAATCCCCAGGTAAACTACTGATGCCTTTTACTGCTGCTACTGTGTTGGTGGCTGCAGCCACTAGTAGCCATGGTGCAGACTGAAGATATTAACATGAAAAATCACCTTGGGAAAGCAGTCTTTAGTGCACTCTTAGCACATTTACATGTTTGGTGAACACAAGAGGTGTACCAACCAGGGTGATAGAGTACTGTGCCCCCCTCTACTCTCCGTGCATGTGTGTGGGGGGGAACCCAATTTGCATCAAAAATTCTCTTAACTTGGGGTGACACTGGCAGGTGGAGGTGGCCTCTTGCAAGTAGGACATGTAGAAAAGGGAAATGGGACTAAAATTTCGTAGACAGCACTACTGTTTTCCTCTTCCTTTTAAAGATTTAATATAAATGACGTAGTTGCTCCTGACAGTCTTTGAAATTACAAACATGAATGTGGATCATTAGTATGTCACCATGAAGTTTATTGTGCTTTTACATTATTTGCATGCTCTTGAAGGAACCAGTTCCAGTGAAGACATTTTCTCACCGGGTTTTAAGACAATGAGAGAAAACAGGCAAATGTTTACAGTACTTGTAATACCACATTTATTGATATGTCTCATTTTTTAGTATCCTTTTATCTACATGTCTAAAATTAAATTAGGTCTCCATTACTAAAATTAGAAGAGTCATTGGATTAGAAGTGCTTTCTTTCTGATCCTTAACTGAATGAAAGGAGCTTCTTTTGATAAAACCATAATAGAATTAAATGCTCTACATCTCATGTTCCAAAACCTTACGGATGGATATTAAGTTTATCCTATCCATCAGACTAAAACACCTTAAAAGGTGGGATGGAATTCTCTGAACAGGGAAATAAGGTTTATGTGAGTAAGAGAGATTAGTCATTCAGCCCCAGTATTACTCTTATATACTGGGGTTTTGTTCAAGGTAGCCTTTCTACCTTGCATAAACAGAACTCCCATTGTATTCAACACAAGTTTTGCTTGTTTGAGGCAGCATGCTTTTCATAAACTTCATTGGATTACACTGGTGCTTAATACAAAGCTTGTGCCTAAGTATTTTTACTAATTGGGACCATAGCATTCAGCTTCCTTGAGCTCTGGCATCTTAAGGACTTCAGGATTAATTCTACTTCTTGGCACTATTACTCAATATATGTGGTTTGTAAGATTAAGTATTTGTATGTTTCTAAAATGCTTTCCTTTCCACTCCAGAAATCATCCATAGCTGAACCCCAACCCTGTTCTTTTCTGCTGAAGTTTCTGGCTTAGAGGCTTTGAGTGAATCTTCTGTAGAAATGGTGTAGGGAAGAACAACAATCCCAAAAGCATCTATGCCTTTAACAAGTTCTGAGCTCAAGGATTGAATGGAAACATAAGAAAAAAGGATCCAAACTTCACATTTCTCAATGAGATATTTTGTGTTAGCTGGCCAGAATTATTCGATTATTAAAAGCCAGTATCATCTTTCCTAGGACCACAGAAAATGTGTACATTTTTCCATGATTTAAAAGTAGTAAGATCAAACACCTTCAGAGCAGTTTAGCAGAGCTTGTCCTTGGGAGGTTTAAATCCTTCAAGGTTTTGGGGGACTGTGGATTCATCTGGTGTGAAATGGACTCTAAAAAAGGCCTTTTCTGCCTGCTGCCAAGAGGCCCTGGCAGATGACACTGCATGATGAGTGATTGAAAAGTGACCTTTCTTTGAGCACTTTGGCTCAAAATCTAATCTATGCCAGTCTCACACTCTGAGGTTATTGGGTCAGCTGGGATGGTGTAGCAGGATAAGGGATGGGAAGGTATGTTCAAAAGTTGCCTGCGTTCTGTCCACTTTTTTACAGAGTACTGCCATGGAGTGCCATGTCTCATTTCAAAACTACTCATCCAGTCTTGCCAGAGAGCAAGGGCTCAAGTTAAGAGGACTACATTTTTGTGGAGATAAGCCTATTATATAGCTGTATGTGCCAAATTTTGCATGTACCTTAACAATCAAAACTTCAAAGTAAAGAATATAAAAAGCTGTTTTGTTGACACCATTTCAATTGTTGAATGATTGTTGGGGTGTGTGAAATTTATATGTCTTTGAATTTACCTATTAACTTGTCTTTGAGAATATAAACATAATCAGCATCTGGGCATAGGAGGGAAAGCTGGTGTTTAAATTTCTTTCCTATAATTGGGTCATTCTCCATGAAGAAATTTTCTAACTGCACTGGGATTATTTTAGCATGATGCAATGTATTCTGCAGTGTGAGCAAGTCTCTTTCATGTCTGATGTGTCACTTTTATAAACAGAGCTGCAGAGGAATATCTTTGAAAACTTCTAAGGTGATACTTGCAGTTTTTGTGCCTTTTAGTTTTAGTGCCTGTTCAAGCTGAGATATCTTTTACCTGAGCAGTTCCCGAGCTTACCTGCTTTGGTCTCTTTTCCTGCCTTGCAGCCTTGAAGTGCAGATTCCAGGTTCAACTTACACTGCTTTTCTGGAGTTAAGACATCCATTGAAACCCAGTTTCTGAGTGTTGGGATCCCACCTGGTCTTGTGGGCCCATGTTCTGACCTGAAGCTTTGTACAGTAGTGTTAAAGCCTGGCTGGCCTCGCTGTAAACTATTGTGACATGCTGTTGTGTTTGTCACAACTGGTGACAAACATGAGATTTATCCCGCAGATGGTCCAGGCCTGCAGGAAGAAGGCAGTTTGTTGTCTTTCAGAGAAACAACAGGCAGCTACTAGGGACAATGAGAATCTCAAAGTAAATGTTCATTGGGAGATGCTGCCTGTGAAACAGAGGAAGAAGCCCAGAAGAAAGCAAAGAGTGAGAGATCTGAAATGAAAGCCTCATCTGCAGCACGGTAAGGTAACTATGGTCTTTAGAGCCAGAGCAAGTGGAGCTCTAAAACTCATGCTTCACAGTTTACATAAAGGATTTATTCAGAAGGGTTGATAGAACATACTTTTGGTGGAAAATGCATTGAAGATGAAAGGCAGGCAGACCTAAACATAGATTACATAAGAGTAGTTTAAGGAATAAGGTAGGTTATGGCTTAAATCTTAGGCAAACTGCTGCTTACAGAAAGTGAACTTGCTCCTATTGTTTCTTTTTAGGTTGGAAGGGGCTTGGAGTGGTAAAGGAGAGTCAAGTTCACAGAGGAGCAGGATGTAACTGGAAACATTTCCTTGTGCACAGTGAAGCACTGATCTGAGGAGGAAGTGTTTGAAGGGTGGATAAATGCCTGCGTGTATATTTAGCCAAAACCTCTATGACAAAGGGCAGCAGGGACTGGAAGGATTGCCAGGACCTTGGTGTGCAGCAGAGGCAGTGGAGGAGCCTACAACAGGCAGCACCCAACCTTCTGTCCAGGCTGGGTGCTGACAGCAGGGTCTGACCTCACAGAATTTCTAAGTGCCTGTTATCATTTCAACATCAGTACAAATTAACAGATTAAGAATACTACTTTTTTTCACACATATTCTAGTGAAGGCTGCCAAAACCTGTACCAAACCAGCATTTTACCTAATTTGTAAAATCTGTGAGGTGTGGAACAATGCACCTGCTTTACTGTCTACTGGGGGCAACAAATGTTTTGATGTTGTGATCAATTTTTGAAGGAGTGTTGAAACTGCAGGAGAAATAAAAAATTTAAATTCAGTTTTGTTAATTCAGGTATATAAATAGGCCGTTCCAAGACAAAGCAATTGAAATAGCCCATGAACTAAAATCTCAGTTTATAAATACGTTATGTTTATTATATATGTAGTATATTTTTAAAAAACCTTTCTGGCTTGGGGATTTTTATTTGAGGGGGGAAAAGCCAAGTCTTAACATTTTAGAAAATGCAGTGCTTTCTGGAATGCTTGGTTCAGCATATATAAAACTATGTTTTGAGACATTTATTCCCCTTAACTCCATCAAAAGAAACCTGAGCATCTGGCAGCGTAATAGTAGAGATTGCAGTCTGTTTCTCTTCAAAATGCAGCTGAATGCAATCTTCTCTCTGATAGTTCTGATGAGTATGTGATAGCTATATCAGCTATTTCTACGTTACTTGTTTTGACAGATTAACATTTTGATGGGAATTTTCCATGGAATTAATCTTTTTGTAAACATGTACTTAATAAATTAGAAGTTGACTAACAGGCAGTGATAACTAAATTATAATGTAGGAAATATTAATATGACTAGAATTCATGTATCTTAAGAGTGATTTGAATTTCTGGTCTGTTTGAATATGTTGCTGTTAGCAGCAAGCCAGTCAAGGAACAAACGTTCCATCCCCTTGGTATATTTTTGCAAGTTTCCAAAATAATGTCAAGTGAAAAACTGCACACTTTCATTTTCTAAAAGCAGTTTTGCCTTTCCATAGGAAAAAAATCTCTTTTAATGTAATTGATATATTACCAAAGACAAACTGAATAAAAAGTTTTATCCATCAGTGCTCTTGCTATTTCTTGTATTTGGGCCGTCAGTCTTTCGTTGTCTTTTAAGTATCATTTTCCCATTTCTCCTCTTAGAACACCAAGAACATGCATATGCTGAAGAGTATTTGACATACAAAAATTCATGTATCGATTGAAAACTTAGGGAATTATATGTCAGACAAGGCATTTTTCCTGTTAAAACCCATAGTTGGATTTGCAGAAAAGGTGATACTGTTGGTGCAATGTATATGCTAATTTCTGAACACTTGAAGTTTATTCCTTTTTCCTCCTTGATGTGTCTTCTCAATTGATGAGTAATAAATCACTTTTAAGCCAGGGCACAGGGGACTATGGCATGGAAGAAAATGCAAGGATGGCAGGCTCATTTACTGGCTTAGCACACAAACATGTTGAGCATGTTGCCTTTACTCATCTTGAGTTTGCAGTTCAGTTCAAAGAGATGCTTGTCAATGCATCTCCAAAAGGATGTGTCATTTCCATAGCGATGCTGGTGGGGACTGCCCGCTCACAGTAGAAGCTGTGAAGAAACTGGAACTTCCTCTTTGTTCTTGTTCTGACATGGGATATATGGTTTATACAAACTAGATTATAAGGTATTAAAATTAATGAATAATTGTACATTGTTTTCTGGCTAGAAGAAAGTTGAAAGCACACTTTTCAAAACACCAAGCTTTGCCCAGACTTTGTCTGCTACATTACCAAAGAGAGAACATGTCCTGATTTGTTTAGTGGATCAGCCTCATCCAAATGGACTTTCTGGGGCCACAGCTGGTCAGAATACACTGAGGAAGCAGGAATGCTGAGGAAGCCCTTGCAGATGGCCTAGGCCCTGTCACGTCCGTGCACTATCCTTCCTGCTCTCCTGTTTAAGAAAGGCAGTGTCTACAAACTCATTGAAAAATGGCTCCAAGTAAGTCTCAACTGGGTGACATTTCCAGAGAGGTTCTAGAAGAAATTCAGAAATGTATGTAAATGCATTGTCAGAAAAAAACCCCAAAAGCTCAGAAAATTAATTTTATCCTGCACAACCCAAGGGAAAGTCTTCTACCTTCTTTTCTGTCCTGCTTGCCAGAATGAGGTGTTCTGGTCATCCTGCAGGAGAATGTTAAATCTCCCTTTTAAAGAGCTATTGTGGTAAGTGGCAGAATGTGGGGATGCCATCAGAAAACTTTTAGTACATGCTCTTTCTCAGAAGAAACATCAAACAAGGGCTAGATTGAGGAGGAAAAATCCTGATAAAATCCTCGTGGTGTTTTTTTAAAGAACATTTTAAAACAGACAAAAAGTCTGATTCAGACACTTCTCAGTGGCCATAATACTTACCTGAAGTTTAGCTGTGGGGACCTGTGTACCATACATTTTACTTAAACAGTTTTATTGTACTTGTAAAAAAAAATCTTCTGAAATGAAGTAAACTTTCTAACATTTTTTCAAATGTATGAACTCAAAATCAAGTTCTTTTTAGAGAAAACTCCACATCTATGAAGTCTTTCTTCCAAACCAGATCAAATTCTGTCTTCTAGTCTTTGTATTTAATACTTTGCCTATATTTCTTGTATATCTCAGTTCATTTGGTTTGACATCAGCTTTTTACTACCTACCACTGAGCCCACAAACATCTGTAACTTCCCTAACAAAATTAATTTCTTCTATTAATGAGAGACATTTTTTCCCTGTAGAAATACATAATCAAAAATTTATTATACCAAACCAAACAAAAATTTCCATGAGCTTGAATCTGAGGAATTCCCAGTACAGACAATAGAAATGAAGTGCAGCTAGATCAGTGTGACTCCTGTTCATAGTTATTTATACAAGTAACAGGAACTAGGCTATGCTAATAAGCAAGTCAGCCTTTGATGTACAGAGCGTATGCAAATGCGTTAGCCAAAATTTAGAGTTTGGAATGTAATTAAGTGAGCAGAAGAAATACTGAGGGTGCAGAAAAGTTATGGAACTATGGCCCACTTTTCAGGTGGAATTCGCTGAATTTTGTGAAGTTTTTCAGCATGTCCCCAGTCTTTTTCATTCTTTGGATTGTAGTTTCAGGTGATAAGTGACATTGTAAACTGCAGCAGTTTGTGGATACATGTTTTATATGTTAATGTTCATGCATTCTTCCTGCTGTTTATGCAACTAAGGAACCTGTGCGTTTGCCTTTGCATTACTTAGATCTTACCAAGCAGAGCATTTTTGGGAATGCTCTAACTTAGGTAATTTTGCTCCTTAATTTCTCTTAGCTTCTTTCCAGCAGCAGTATTGAGCCAATGTACTCACCACCTCTGAGGGGAATTCAAGGAAAAATGTTAGTCCAGACCTAGCAGTATGGAAAGGTAAAAGATGAATGTATGAGTCTGAACATTAGGAAAATGAAAAAAAACTACTCCTGAATGGGTGTAACTGTTTGTAGAAGAAAAAGCCAGTAGAGTATAGAAAAGGGAGAAAATAGGAGGTCAAGAAGGGAAATTTTGAATGCTTGGATAGTAGCAGAAAAGAGTAAATGAAAGAAGAAACTTATCATAGGTAGGAAGCTGGTCTGGATTTTCAAAGCATACCAAGCCCATCCTGGCTTTTTCTGAATGGAGGTCTTCAGCATTTTACTTTGCCTTTAAAATCTACAAGCACTTTACCTGGAAGTTTTCCTTGTGCCCAAGTGTTTCCTTGTGCCCAGTTCTGATTTTTTAGGGAAAATGCTGCAAGAGAGTTGCAGTGGCCCTGCTCTCATGCATAGTGCAAGTTAATGAGTGAATGTGAGTAGTTGGTAATGTGGGATGGAGTTCATTGTTCACTGTCAGGAAGACAAGAGGAGTTATTCTGGAAAAATAATATTTGTAATATGCAAAACCACTAACTGTATTGTTCACGTGAGCAGCTGTTGGAGCACTAGGCTGTGTACATGCAAAATCTTAAGGGTTGGGGTTGAAGTAGCACTATCAGAGGGGCACCAAATTGAGTCAGAGTAGGTGCTTGGAAGCTGAATTACCTCTTTGGATTTTTTTCGTGCGTTGACCCATAGAGGACTGGTAGAATTTAGTGACAGATGTTAAAGGTAGCACCTGACTAGCAGTGAAGGGAATTGCTGGCAAACTATGCCTTTCATGCATTAGTCATCTTTGTTTTGCAGGACTGTTGATAAAAAAAAAATGCTGTTGTTTTGGTTTATGTTCTGAAGTTTCTTATAACACAGATGGAATTGAAAAATAAATTTAAAAAAATGATAAAAAAATGAAAAATGAAAACAGAATCTTATCCAAGGAAAAAAAAAAAAACTACCTGGAGTACCTTGGCACTTCCTGGGGTGTTTGATTTTTCTTTCTTGGTAAAAAAAGAAAGCTTTCAAAAAAATTTTGGAAGCATGGATTAGGATGTGTGCCCCATGTATATGTCTCCTATTTGTTTATTAGGACAATATACAATAGTAGTAAAAGTACATACAGTAGTAATTGTCCAATGCAAATTACAGATTAAATTCTGAAGTGAAAATCCTCTATAATGAAAAGACTCTTCAGAAACATATTCAGTTTACTGAAACTTTTCCACATTCAGAGGAGTCAAGTGTTGAAAATTCATAATTTTTACAAAGACTTCAAGAAGTATAAAAAAAAAATAAAACTAGAAATCTCAGAAAAGCATAAATTTTTAGTAATATTGAGGATCCTCACAAAGTACTGGAATCCAGGATAAATATCTTTGCTTTGGGTTTTGTAATTGAAAGTATGCCTTGAATTCTCAGTAGTGGAACACTTCTGAAAGGCATTTCCTATCTCTGATTGTTGATTAGCACGGGTCACAGAAGTAGCTGGAGGAGCTCGACAGGAAATGATCATGTGCAGCCCTGCACGCTTTTGTTCCCCTCTTAAACTGTTCATATCCTGTTTTTTAAATGGGTAATAATTAAATGTTTCACAGAGACCTGTAAGGTGTGGTATTCTAGCTTTGTTTATAAATATTTTTACGTGCATGTCTCTTTTTTTAACTAGCCATGTTTATAGTCTGATGTTTTATTGCCATAGTGCCCATAATGTTCAAGCTGGGACTGGGAACTTCATCCCACAAACCACTATTTACCACTTCAGAAATCCTTACTCATTCTTAGTCTATGTCCTGAGTAGTACAGAATACTTTTGTTGGCAGAAGTGATGGTCAAGCTTAAGGATGTTAAAACACCATTTTTTAAGATATGCTTTTTATGCAATTTCTGGTTCACATTTTGCTTTCTGCTCAGCAAAACCAGCTGGGCATGAACTGTACAGTGTGGCTTCAGAATCATAATTCTGCTGCTGAGGAAAGAGATTATTTACCAAATGCTTCAGGCTTTTAAAAAATGAGGCTGAAACAATATTTTGAGATTTCTGCTCACATGCACAAGCTGTGTATTATTTCCCAATGGAAAATATTATTTTGTGTGTTCAGATACTATCTAGAAATGGCTCTTGTGTTTCCTGTACTCCAGGAGTGACTGTGAGTGACAGTAGGAGGTTTGGGAGTACAAGGAACATACATCAGAACCATTCTGCACAGATCTTATTACAGACCAAGTACATAAAACATTGAATCAGATCTCCACTGAGAGAAAACACTGAAGGTCTGTGGAAATCTGCAGTCATCATTGGCGTCCTCAGAATTAGAATGAGGTTGGAGAGCTGCTGGCTAAGGCAAGCTGTCACATGGATGGTATTTAGGTTTTGGACTTACCATTTCTTGGCAAATTTATTCTTGGGAAAAGTGTTAGGTGGGCCTGATGTAACTTGATAACTTAATGTATGAAAAAAAATACAGTGATGTCTGAGAACATTTATCCAATAGCAAGTTTAAATACTGTTAGAGAACTGAATTCCAAGAGAAGTTGTTAGGATTGTCCATCCAGAGGTTCTTAGAGCATTGAAGACTGCAGGGCACTTCAGAAATCATTATTTTGATGCAACCTTCCGTCATATGATCTAGTTAGACCTACAGTTATCAAACAGAGCAGCAATCCAGACAAGAGCTGGTGGAACATGAAGAGCAATTTTTGTCTTGTTTGGGAAAGGAGACAACCCAAGAGGTAAGAAGCAGCACTGCCTGAACACAGCTTGGACAAGGGAAGAAAGAGAAAGTGCCTCCAGCTTTTTGAACGTACTTGACAGAGTGGTGGGTAACACTGGAAAAAGGCAAAAGGTATAAAGCAGACAGAGTTTCAGAGACAAGGAGGGTTGCATTTCAAAATAGAAAGGTCCTTTCTGAAGATTGTCTTTAGACAACCTGTTAGAACTGGGTGTGTTAGACTCTCTTTCTTCTAATGAAAGAAGACCTGAATGTTTTATGCAGTAACATACATTTGCATGCTGTGGAAAGTGATTTTTATGTTAAATGTATTTATTCCATAAGTTCAGACAAATGCCTTGAGGAACGACCGTGGTATAATCACCTTCAACATTACCAAAATTTTCATCAAGAAGAAGCTGTTAATGCAAGCTTAAAATGATAATTTTTAATTTTTTTTAAAAGAATTTGGAATTCATTGCATATTTTATATTGTACATGTTGCTTAAAATATACTTCATGTACACTGTTGGACTTAAAAACTGAGCAGAAAGAAGTCAGTGGTTTCCCATCTCTGGGCAGAAGCCTCAACACCACTCCCAGCTTAATCAGACATATTCCAGATTCAACAACTCTACTCAGAACAGTTTGGCACAGCTTCATCCTGTGTTCATCCTGTGCTGAGGGACCTGCTTACTATTTTTGGGTAGTATGAGAAGTCACAACAATATAACTACCATGGGTCTCTTGCACAAGATGCCAAGATAATGACAAATCCCCAAGCACTCCTAAGTAATTTTCTTTATTGGACACAAGAAGTGGGAAAAAATGCTTCATTCTTGGTTTAAAATTAAAAATCTGCATAATTATATTATAAAAATGCACCTGAACTAGGTGATTCTAATTCTGGTTTACCCCTTCATATGGTGTTAACTGGAGAGGTGGAGGTTTTGTTTCTCACCCTATTTTCTATGCAGTCAGGAAAACACTTTTAGTAATAGATTGACTTCATTCCCATGTCCCAACTAT
Source organism: Lanius collurio (assembly GCA_020086605.1). Taxonomy (NCBI): domain Eukaryota; kingdom Metazoa; phylum Chordata; class Aves; order Passeriformes; family Laniidae; genus Lanius; species Lanius collurio. The sequence continues at coordinate 7,323,382 of JACBWW010000012.1, forward strand.
CACTTACTTTAAAGTCTATAATTGGTTTGAATGTCTATTATAAGGAAGCAAAACATGACAGGATGACTTTGAGTAATCAGATGTGTAAAGTGTTGTGAAATAACCAACCCAGAGCTATTAATTGCTACATATATATAAAATACTTCCTATATTTTTTTGATTTTGTTACACATGAGAATTTTTAATAGGAGGCATGATTCCAAAAGCCATGGAGCATATCAACAATGAAATAATTGTTTTAAGAGACACTGTACAGCTGATAATCCCGAATTTTACCTACATGTTTTTGTTTACTTTATGGGCTTGGTGCTAGTCTAGACCTGCCACTAATGCTGCTAGCTTCAAAGCTGCTTCAGTGCAAGAGGAGCCTCCCTCTGCCTTTTTTACCTCCGGCAGTGTGGTTGTTTGAAGCTGTTCTTTGTTTTCAGTCTGTACATCATAATGTTAGTCTGCATATAACACAGGCATTCAGGTTCTTTCAGCTCTGTGTAGCAATAAGATTTATGAGAATGTTGTTAGGGTTATAGTGAAAATGTTCATTGATATTGTAAAAGTGTGTTGTACCTTTCAATTCACCTCACTGCAAGAGAGTGTCCCCAGTAATTCAAAATGACTGAAATACAAGGTTGAAAAGAGTCAAGGCCAAAAACAGAATACATTTTGAAGACTGTAAGTATACTTTGGTAGCGTGGAGCATCCCAGGTGAGGCAGTTGGCAAGCCTGCCGGGACTCTGTTGCATGAGTATTTAGAATAATTAGGCAATTGAACTTTTGGGGTCATGGGCATCCAGCAGAGAACCTCAGTGCTAAGCACTCAATAGATATGTGGAGGTTTTCACTTCACAAAAAGGAGATGAAATGTGACATAAACCAGTGACTTCAGTAACAACCGATGATTAGTCTATCCAAATTTTAGGTGAGCAGCTTGGTACTCCAAGAACACCTGGTTGAAAGTTTCTAAAGATGAAAAGTTAGGACTCAGAACCTCTTGAAAACAGGGCCAATGCCCTAGGTAACCTTAAATTTGCCCTGCTAAATTCATCGTATTTGAGAAATATGGGCAGTTGGCAACATGCCAATGCTGATAGGAGCACAGAACTTGCAGAAAACCTCATTTTTAATACTTGATACCTGAGCACAAGTATTTACCTGTGTTTTGCTTAGTAAACACTCATTCTTTATAACACAGACTATTTGGTAAAAGATTTGCATATTGCTTTTCCTTTTATTTGGTTCCAAAGTTTAAGATGGTCTTAAATGTCTTTTAGTATCTGATTCAGATATGCAGTTCTCTCATAGGATGTTGGCTTTGTATTTGAATGTGATAAGATCATTTGTTCTTAATAATCAGGTATAGGCAAGAGAACATATAGAATAGCCTGTAAGTTTATGTGTATTTACCTTATCTTCACTGCACAAACAAAAATGAATAAATAGTAAGAAAGGGACCTGGCAATTTCTACCTGTGAGTAACATGGCTGGCAGGTTAATTGCAGGCTTAGGCATGAATATGCAAAGGCAGAGATGATTCACAATTGCAGGAATAAAAGGACAATGAATGGAGTCTTTGGCTAGATATACAGTTATGCCTGGCACCAGGGAGGATGAATATAATACTTCCTCAATTGGGCAATCATCATGATCAAGGACAAGTTCTTCCATGAGCAGAACTGCAATGAAACCTGGCTTGCTGTGGGCTTGTAGCATTTACCTCCTCGTCTTGTGCTTCACCCCAGTATCTGCAGCTGCAGTTTCTGTGGTCTTCAGTGCTCCCTTGCCTCAAAGCTGTCCCCTGTACTCTCTCCTGTCATATTTCCTCCTCCTCTCATGCTCCCTTGACTGCCAGCTATGCAGTAATACATTGCTCTTAAATTTAACAAACCAAACTCTTAAATCCCTTCTGTGGCCTTCCCCACATTGGTAAGTCACAAATTTTAACTCTTGTTTTGAGAATGCAGCTGATTCAATGTAAGCTTTATGACACTCAAGACATTTGTAGCCTTAAGACACTATTTAGATGGGAAAGAAAAATTTGAGATGTTCAAAGTCCAAAATTATACTGGATTGTATAGGATCTCAGAAGCTTTTAAAAATCTCTAGTCCTTAAGATGCAGAGAAGCCCTTGAGTAAGTCCCAGTTAACTCTTACCAGCTAAGGAGGAAAGCGAAGAGTTATCCTTTTTATCAGTCATGTATTTGTTGGTGGGCTTTTAAGTTTTGCCATTTCTTTGGTGGCTTGTTTGCAATATGTTGTGGTTTGGAACCACTACACAATGCTACACAATGGATCAGAAAAGGTTTTTTTTAATATGCCTGTGTTGGATAATATGAGTGGTGCACTCCATGTGGTCTTGTGACTATAAGGATTTGCAAAATTCTCATTTGCAAGGTGACAGAATACTAAGATGAATCTGGACAGTCTTCCCACATAATGTGCTTTTAGCTGCAGTAAAACTTCACAGTTAATCTGTCGTTAAAGTTGTAGCACTTGGCAGTTTTTGCTTTTGTTTCAGTGCACCATAGTTGCATTTCTCTTTCTCCCTGGTTTTGGTTTATGCTCTGTGACAGTTGAGTCACTTGGTGAGTGTTGATGAGCTCTGCTTTTTTGCTTTGCTTTTTTTTTTTTTTTTTTTTTTTTGGTGGCTTTTCAAAATGCTTGAGTGATGAAAAGAGCTGGAAAGGAACAGGATTGGCCCTACTTGTGCTTCCTTGCTGATTTTCTGCAGATTTTTTTTCAGCATGATTTCAATGTGAAACAGATGATAGTGTGGTGATCCAAATAGGTTTGAAAAGTAATATGATATTTACCAGAAACTGCTTATGAGGAATAAAGACTGAATTGAGTTTGTGGCTGTTTGGGTTGTTGAGGAATGAAGCTTTGATCAGTAATCTTGAAGTACCCAAAATTGATGCTGAGGTCTTTAGTGGATGTATATAATAAGGAGGACAAGGCAGCTGTGCAGAACTGTATGTTTATCTGAACCAACCCAAAAAACCCTCTAAAGTAATTCTTGCTTTAGAGGGTGATCTCTGACTGACTGTGTCAGAATGGGGCTGCAGTGTCCCAGCAAACCGGTATTTGTTTGAACACTGATAGTGAAAACACAACTCGAGAAAGACTTTTACAAAATGAGCTTAGAAGCTTCAGGAACGTGTAAGAAGGGCAGTAACTATCAGGAATAGACCAATGACTTCCAGTATGCATGTCACTGGTACAACTGGAACTAGAGGACTGAGTCAGTCCTCATCTCCTTCAAAAAGGAAGTTGTAAAATGGAACAGCAAACAAGAGGGACACCAGAGATAGAGTCTGAGTAATGAATGAGTCTTATACAATAAATGTAAAAAAGACATCAGGCTTATTTTGCCATAGAGGAATTTGAAGGAGAGCTAGATTACAGCGTCCAAATTCCTTCACAGAGGAGATATGGAGTGCTAAAGGCTTTTTTAATTCAGTGGAAAATGAGTCATAGTCATAAACAGAAACCAGATAAAGTAGAAGTTAGGTACTTGATTAAATGTGAGAAATGATAAATGAGCGAGGGAGATGGGGCAGTGTCTATCCCTTGATTTCTTCCTGTGAACACTGAACACTTCTCAAAAAAATACATTTCCACAAAATATTAGGAAAAATAAGGATGTGATGTATAGAATATTACACAGCCTCAGGCCTGGTGTCCTCTGAAACTTACTGAAATGACCACATGCCTTTGACTGAAGACAGGAGTGGAGCAATGAATCCACAAGAAGCCTATATTCAATTACAGTTACTGTGCCTGCTCTACACACAGACCTATTTCAGTGCTGAAGTAATGCAATGGTTAAGCTCGTGGTTAAAATTAGTCACAAGCTTGTCTCAGTCATACAATTTGTGTTTGTCTTTTAAAGCTCTTATCATCTCACAACACTTTTATTTGTAAAGCAGCATTACTAATTAGTATACACATGATACTGAAAACAGTGGTAGGCAAACAGTACTCAAAAGCCAAGAGAGGAAGTGTAAAATACAGTTTTATTTGCAATTCACAATAATTACTTGCTTTTCTTCAATTGAAGGAATGGCAGTGGCCTTGTGAATGCAGAGCAAAGTGTGAGATGTCATTTTTCTAAAAGTTCATGGCTTTAGGATTATCTAAGGATTGGAGAAGGGAAAGCAGAAGGGAGATGAACTTTTCCAAAGAGTTAGACAAAAACATTTCAAATGATATTTTAGGGTTAGATGGCTACAAAATTAATATTGATTGTTGTTAGAGCAACTGCATTAACTTTTTAAAATGTCATTCTTTATTTTGAACTAATTTTCTTCTGTAGGAGGCTTTCAGGAAAGATTATAGGAATTTGAGGTGTAACATTTACTGCACTAATTTTAGGAATGAGGAAGATGCTTCAGTAGCAGTGCAGCAGCCAGAGTGGTTTTTAAAATATAATTTAATTTTTTTGTTATTTTTAGGATTTTTTGCTTAGCTATATGGCTTTTTCATTTCTTTAAAAGTAGCTGCAAGGGAAGATCAGTTGAGGAAGTATAGCAGATGCCTCCTGGGAGGGGGACAGAGCTTGAAGTACAAAATACCTGGTCATTAGCACTCTCCAAAGAAGAATCTGAGTGCTGTAATTAAACGTGGTGCTTTATTTTTGTATTCAGCTTCGCTTTTCGTAAGTGCTAAATACCCTCAATTTTAACCATACTCAGATCTGCAAATGACCAGTTGCAGGAGCAATTCATGGTCTTACATGTTCTGTACCTTGTCAGACTTTCAATGGTATCTACTCTGCACCTTGACCTCTGCCCCTTGCACACTGATCTCTGCATAAAGGACTAGAAGACTGTTATATTTAATAGGAAGGACATAGCAAGAAATTTTAGATGGGTCTGGAAAAAGAAAGCTGTCAGTAATACAAGATATTTGATTCCAAATGAGGTCCAGTGCTCTAGTTTTTTATTTTCTGTATTTTTTTCCTGCTCCAAAAGTTGTACTGTGTTCAGTGTCAGGAGAATCAGCTTGTAATTTTCCTCATTTTTGCCATCCTATTCATTTAAAGCTAAGTTTGGGTCATGAATTAGAATAATCTTCTATTTCCTTCCCTATCATTAGCGGGGCTTTGAGTGCTGAATGGCTTTTTAGGAGAATTACGCATTTCCTTTTATTTTCCTCTCTGGTCTGTAGAATAAGCTACAGGGAGGTGAATATTATTTCACTGAAGCATTCCTCTTGGAAAATAAAATGAAAACTGTGCCACAAATCCAGTCCCAAGTATCCAGTCTGGGGAAAGGCCAGTGTTTGATAATGACTTTATGGGTTCTGATGGGTCGTGTGACAGTTTCAGTTTCTAGAGCCATCTTTGTGAGGGCAGCCTGACATTCTGCCCACCTGGGATTGGAGAGGACAGCATCTTCTGCAAATGAGTACCACGAGAGAAAAAAGTAAAACTTTATTATTGTCTCTTTTCAGCTCATTTGAGGGAAAAACATGTTCTGATATCAAACTTTGTGTTGCTAATTGCCATTTAATGTCACCCTTTTCTATTTTCTTTGTTGAAGCATGTGCCCACTAAAAAATGAGCGAATGTTCCTCATGAAGGGAACTCCTTAAACTCAGGATTTAGAAACTAAAACAGTGATTTCCTGTCTCTCTGTCAAAAGAAATCATTTTAATTATTTACAGTTCTGTTCCCATTTCCTACCTTTGTTTTAAATACGATTGAAAGAGTTCTTAGGTGAAATAAGTACAGATACAGATAATTTTTAAGCAGAGCTATGCAACAGCCAACATCTAGTTTATAAAATACAGATAGTAGGTCTGAGCTGCAGGAGGTATTCGAGGGTCTTCTTTACACTGGGTACATTCAGTTCCTTTGGCATTTTTTTTAGAGGACCTAATGTTAATAGGAAGTTTTTTACATAACAACAGCAAAATATATAGCAAAATTTTATACTGTAGATTGGAAATTGTTTTCCAGTGGTGATTTCACATGATTTATAACTCTTGAAGAGAAAATCTTGTACTCCTCTGAAATCTGATCCCATGAGATCTTTTCTCTATCAGCATTCTCTTAATTCACATGGGGAAAAGCATTTTGATTTTAGACAATTTCAAGTGCAGCCTTGCTCTGAGCTACGTAGATAAGGTCGTGCATATGCATATATGTGTTGTACACCTTCTTTATGCATGAACATGTTCAGGATCTCTTCATAACCTTGGATGATAAATTCTTGGCCTCAGAATCACACTTCCAAGAGGCTGAAAATTTTAATTAAACAATATTTTTATCTTCTGTCTTCTCTTTCAGCATACAGTTGCATAAGCAGATTCTGTGCTGTAGAGGTAGAGATGAAAATCCTCTCAAAACCTCCCCCATAATGTACCACTCGTCAGAGTGTTCTGAAATGACTTCTTCCTCATGGCAGAAGTGGAGAGATGCAGCTTCCTTAGTGGGAGAAGGGAATGAAAGAGGAGTTTACTCCATCCATCTTGCACAGAACTCAGGCACACTTGGAAGCTTCTCTCTAGACTGGTACTTAAAGTGGCCTAAATTATTAGCTGAGACCTAGATGCACAACTTCTCTGTGACTAAGTTGAGACAAACCCCTAGAAATATTTTGTTGTGCTCTGTCCAGACATAGTCTTTGGACAGTCTGAGGCTTGACAGAGGAATCAAACCAGTTTGGTTACCAGCTTACCAGTAACTAGGATTTGTGTCCAGGTGTCTCAATGCACAGGTGTATCTAAAGTATGGTAGAAAGTAGATCAGATTAACCTGTTTTAAATAAGTATAAATGATATGCCAGTCTGACCCAGCATTTTCGTTGGCAGATTCAGGCAAAAGGTAATGTTGACTTTATCTTCTTTGGAAAGAGTATACCAAACACAGCACCACTGTGTTGTCTGTGATTTATTCTTTGTGACTTTTGACAGGGTATCAGTCACTGGTTTATCTCTGCCAGTGTCACACCATCAGAAGCTATTATCTAAAATTTTTACATTTCTTACCTCTTTATCCACTATCATGTTGCCCTTTCACTGGCTTTGAACTCTATAAGCTTACATGCATTGGATCTTGACTAATCAGCTAATTGGATTGTGTTAATCAGCTTTTAAACTGCTTTTATTGGACACCTTTGGCTGAAGTGTTAAGACAGTGTCAGCATGGTTGAAATTTCTACTTGGATGTAGTGTAATAGATTTTAAATTACAGATCTGATGAGTTTCACTGTTTGAGGAATGTAGTGTATGGCAGTGAGCTGGACCTGCCTGTTTGGTTGGAAATCAGAAGAAAAGAGGACAAGACACAAAACTTCTTGCAGCTGTTTGTAGAACGATTGTGGGGAGGTAAGGAAGGTGTAAAACTCTTGGTATATAGAGAGCAATCCTGGCAGGAGCTAAGAAGTTACATAGCAGCTATTGCTAACTGAAACATGTTGCAGCTTTTTTTATGGCCCATCCTCAATTTCTTACCATGGCTGTAGTGCTGCAAGTAACTATTTTCTCAGATCTTCCCACAGATATGCTTATTTAAGATGTTTCCTGACCTTGTTCCATCCAAAACAAGCTTGGTTAATTTATGCAGCCTGGAAAACATGTCTGTGTTTAACCCTACCTGATGCATGGATGATCTTGGTGGATTTTTCTAACCTTGATGATTCTGCAATTCTATGGTCTGGAAAGAGGGCTGTGTGAGTGAGCTGGGCAGTAATCTTTTCATTAAATCATAAAAAAAGTTGGATAAAAGGGGCCTTTGGAAGTCTTGAATCAAAACAATTTCCAGTACTATCTCTGGTGAACTTGGTCTTTGTCCATCTTAGTTTTGAAAACATTCAAGAATTGGTGTTGCGCCATCCCACTGGACAGCCTGTTCCCTTGCTGCCCAGAATTTTGTTAGTCACGTTTTTCAAATCTGAAGCATCCAAGCTGTAATTTGTGATGTTTACTGCTTCTTACATTTCTGCTACTACCAGTGTGAATTTGTCAGCACTCCAGAAGCTCTTTAAACCATTGTAGGCTGCTATTACATTGCCTCTTGACCTCCCCTTTGCCACCCTAACAAATCCCAGCTGCCTTAACCTTTCATGGTGGGTCACATGCCTTCTGTCTGGTGTTTGTATTATTTGTGAAGAAGGCACACTGTTGGTTCCTCTTCATGTGGAGTGCACCATGACCTCCAGGTCATTTCAGCTGGGCTGCTCCACGAGCAGTCAATTCCCAGGTGTCAGTGATGTATGGAGTTAGTCTGCTCAGAAACCAAACTTCACACTTGTAGTTGAACATGATGAAGTTTCTGTTGTCCCAGTCCTCAGCTTAAGGAGTATTGGGACCTCATTGGATTCTCAACTGAATCTCTCAAGGAGAGATTGAGCTAAAAAGTAATTTATGATTGTTGGCAAAGTTGCTGAGGGGTCTGTTTTATCACTCAAGTAGTTGTTGAAGATACTGAACAATATCAGCCTGCTGCTGATATTGGGGTACTCTGCTGATTACTACAGCAGTTGTAAAGTCCCTTCAGAATTGTCCGCCCAACCAGCCAATTTTTAACAGCCCTCGGAGTCTGTTCTTCTAGCCCTCACTTCCTCAACTCTCAAGTGAGTGTGGGAGAGTAACAATGTCAAAAACTGTAATAAGTTGAGATATATTGTATCCACCACTCTCTCATCCCCAAAGCAGGTTATTTTTGTTACAGAAAGCAGTCAGCTCGATGAAACATGGTCTGCCTGTGTTGAGTTTTTTTTGATTGCCGCCTTGTCCTTCATGTGTCTGGGAGCAGACTCTAAGGAATATGTTTCCTGTCCGTACAAGGACTGAGATGAGGTTGACCAACTTGTTCTCTTGGTCTTCCTTCTTGCCTTTTTTAAAATAGGCATATCAGTATTTTTCCAACTCTGGGGATTTACTCTGATTGTGTGCATTTTCTCATACACGATGGCCACACAATAACATCAGCTAACTCTTTTGGCACCCCTGGATGAATCCCTTCCAGTCCCAGTATCTGAATAAATACACTGAATTTTGCTGATGAGTCCCTAACCAGTTACTTACAAACTGCCAACTGCTCAAACTTTCTAAAACTGCAGTAGTCCATGCAGGGGTCTGGAAGCAAGTTTTTCCATGTTGTGATTCTCCTCCAGTAATCTCTGGGCCTGCATTTCCCCTGAACTTCCTTTTGCTGCTGGCATTGCTTGCGAAAGCCCTTCTTGTTTCCCTTTGCCTAGCTGGCTAATTCAGCTGTCGCTGGCCTTTGGCCTTCCTGGTGTTAACCTGTAGTGACCGAGCAATGTGTTTATCCTCCTTCTCTGGTGCCTTTTTAAGCAGCAGAACTGCTGGTTGGAGAGGATGTGTGCCCGCAGCTTGGGTGCTCATTAAAGCACCGGGAAGCTGTGAGTGCTCAGACGGTGTTCCCGTCGCTCTCCCTCCAGGGCAGAGGAGTGCCTGCTAAAGATACCATCTTCATATTTACATCATTTCAGTCACTTGCTTTTGTACACATGTAACAGGTCATGAGAAACTATTATTTTCCATATCCCTGATGGCTATTTGCAGTATGACTAATTTATCTCATCAGGCACTCTACTATAAATATGTATTATATTGGGATTGTGCTGTAAATGGCCATGTTGTTCAGAGGAATTGCTCTGGTTCAACATAATACTTTTACAGTTACACTACAGTGCTACCATTTTTTAATTTGGTGCAGTTAAAGTGCCAAAAAATTGAAATATAGGAAATGAACCTGTCTATTTTTACTTCAGAGACCATGCAATGGTACAATCTTGATACAACCTGTATTTTAAAGCTAAGGTAAAGCAGTGCATACATAAAACTTTGCCCATGGTTTTTCCATATGGATACTGATGTGTGCCCCAGAATTGTTTAAGTCCAAAAGCACTTCAGAGTGAGTGAGTGTGATGGAGCTCTGATGGTGACGTGGGAAGAACTCTCCTTCAGATTGGTTGTCCTGCTCTCACATTCTTTGGAAACAGTGTGTCAGCTGAGACAGGCAGTTTGACTTGCCTAAGTATTGCCACCTCTTTGTTCTCATGACTTTTACACCTTGCTACTTTTAACTTTCTCTTATAACATATTTAGTTCAAGTGAATGTGTTTTCTAGTATATTTTATTAGTAGCTACAATTTGTCAATAGAATGGATAAATAATATTGTGAAAGCTTTTCAAGTCAAACTTTGGATGGATGTGTTTTGTAATGCATTAATGGCAGCACAAATATCCACTATTTCACTAATTGTATTTCTTATTCATGCTGAAATGGTTTATTCCTGGGTTAGTTTCTAGTACCAGAGAGTACTAGACTTGACTTTGACCTTAATTAAGTTTACTCAATGAGACACAGTGTGCAAGGTCTGCTGCACAATTGTGTTTCAGAATTATGTTTCTTTTAAGAAGACATCTCAAAGGTCACAAGAGACACTTCTTGAAAGACTTTCAGTAACAGCTTGTTTGCAAGATGAAATTCCAAATCAGTAAATGAATAATGAATAGAGTTGGAATTGGATATATAATGATAACTTTTAGAAGTGGGTAAGGTAGAACGTGTCCTTGTCCAGTTTGAACAGAAAAAGAAAGTGCACGACTTGAAATCAAAAAAGACACTGTGCTGTACAGCTATTTGAAATGTAGATTTTTTTTTTCCTGGGTAATTTTGTCTGTCCCACTATGTTTGGAAATTTTTTCTTTGTTTGCTGGTATCTTTTGTCAGTACTTCAGTTACTTCCTGCACTTATCTGCTTCTTTGTGGAGTTAAGGAGTACTTTGTTATTCATGAGGAGCTAAATCAATCATCACTTTCTCATGTCATCTTGCATTGCATCAGCTTCCTTTTTCAAATGAAATGGATGGGTGTGACTCCTTATGGAGTTTAAGAGTGCTGTTTGCTGTCTTGGTTTTGGGTGGTGGTTGCTCAATATTAGCTTAAGCATTTAAACATTACAGTTAATTTATGTTTATCCATGCCAATGCAAGGCTTGGAGTTTAAGCACTGTTGAGGTAAATGGGCATTTTTACTGCAGTAATGTTCTACCATTATCCCTACAGTCATAATTGCAAAGATTTGCATTTTCAGTGGAAGTGGGTAAGATTAAGAGCACAAGCAGGAGAGAGGTGGGTTGTAGGGATATAACTAAGAATGCAATTTGTCCTGCCAGCATCCTATAATTGCTAATGATGCCTTTAGAAGAAATAGAAGAACTTGGGACTGTTGTTTGCAAGATTGCCAATTAGTTTGTTTACTGGGGGGTTGATGGAATATATTATGGGGTATGAGAGCTGACAGGTAGCAAAAAATACCTTATAATTTTCAGTCTGGAGTTGCATTCAGGTTTGAGTAAAATTGAAATTCTATTGAAACAGAAAAACTGAGATTTTCTTCAGTGCATTGTATAGTCTGCTCCACTCTGATTTAGTTCCCTGATGTCATAAGAGTCTGCTACCTAAGTTATTGCATTAATATTCATAAGGTGGATCAGTATTGCACTGTTGGAGCCAATAAATTTCGGTTTAGTTTAAAATCAGAGATGATATTTTATACATTATGTTAGCATACAATTTTTATTAGCATATCAGACTGGGAAAGAGTGATGCATTGCAGTAAAAACCCAAGTATTTCAAGTTAATTGCTGTTCTATTAAGTAGAAGTGGTGGTTTCGGCTTAAAAGAGTATAGAGAAATATTTGGCTAATGAAAAGAGAGCTCTGAGTGATAATAATTGTTTGATGTAGTGAAGCTGCTGGCTGAAAATACTCACCTCAGCAGTCAGAACTGAAGGCCCTCAGAAGGAGGAGCTGAGATGGAACTAGTCCAGCACACAGAAGCACTTATGGGATGAGCCCAAAAGGCAGCGGTACCCACCAAGCCCCCATTGTGGTGCTAAAAATAAAGAAATAAAGAGCTGCCAAGATAAGCATTCAGCAGCAGGTTTGTCTAACCTGACCTGCTCTTTTTGTCCAGAAGAAGTCGTGCAAGAGAGCCAAAACCATATTAAAACACTTGGTTAGAGGGTAGCTGGTAGATGCAGGTGTGGTCCAGCAGATTCTTCTGCACCATGCAGTGCTGGTGCATTGCCAGCCCACACAACCAAGCTGCTCCTCTCACAGGGCCACAGTGAGGGCAAGGAATCAAGGCAGGTGGTTTTCTTAGCTGCTTTCCTTCTCTGCTGCTCACACTCCTGTGCTTTGGGCAGGTGGAACGTGCCACCAGTCACTGGCAGCTCCTTGCCAGTTCCTCCCAATTTTCATACTGAATATGACACTCTGTGGAGGGAAATATCCCTCTGGCCATCTTTGGACATCAGTGTGTTATCACCATTATTTTCATCCTAAATCCAAAACAGCACTGTACATGTTACTAAGGAGGAGAATTAACTCCATCCCAGCTCAAGTTCCTTCTTCATTTCCTTTCACGCCCTCACCCTCGGGTTTTTGCTTCCTCTGCCATGACAGGGTTGCAGATAAAACCAGGGTGGAGGAAGGGAATCCAGCTTTTGCTGAATGCTATGGATATCTCTGTTCAAGAATGGTGAATGGAAGCTCCTGAGACACATTTCAATTTATAATACAACAGCACTTTCCTTCCCCATGCCCCTCTTCAGTGATGCTCTCAACAGCTGCCACAGATTTCTGTGCACTGATTTGAGCACTGCAGCACCACAGGGTTATTTTTGTCAGATTAGAAATATCCAATCCACTGAACTTTGCATTGAAGATTAGATTTGTTTACTTCAGTCTCCCTCTGTTTCTGCTTTTCTGCTGGAGAGAGCTGCTTGTTTTTGAAATGCGTCCTGCTATTTGAGTCAGCAGATGTATTTATGGCTCATTTTCTGATGCTGTCTGAAGACCAGATTTGAAAAGGGATTCTGCTGCTGCACAAGATTTGGGGTAAGGTAGCTCCATCCCCAGACAAATTCAGAGAGGAAGTTTTCTCTCTCTTATTGCCATGGAGCATAACACAGGGAGCATTTGGAAGAGTTAGAAATTGAACTCAGTGTCTGAAGATTCAGTATTGTCCTTTAATTGCAAACCCATTCCTTATAATTTCTACATGTCAGGGTGTTCCCTCCTGTTACATCTCTGAACTGTGTCACTGGTTTGTCTTTTGTCTAGCTGAACCCATGAAACTCTGAATAAAAAATTGGTAAAACCATAAAATTTATTTTGGAAGTCAGTGCAAAGAGGGAAAAAAACATAGTGATTCATATATTATGAAAAATCCACTGAAACTATAAGGGATCAAAAGAGTTGTAGTGAGCATGTGAGAGGGATGGATTACACTGATCATACGTGTAAGAATAAAGACCAAATATTAATAAGTAGATACGGTAGAGAAATCTATGTCTATATATGCTGGTAAATATATATGAGCATATTCAGAAAAAAAAGTTGGACTTCAATAAACTTTTTTATCTGCATTAAGATATAATCATTGGAAATACCCATTTCAGAATCTGATTGTGCAACACTGGTATTTGTTCGGGTCTGCTGTTTTTTACTTTGATTATAGGTAAAGATTCAGCTTTCCATTCTATAATAAGATTATCTTGACAATATTTAAGGATGAAGGAATTTGACTTAAAATGGATTTGAATTAAAAAGTGTTTTATACTGCTTCTATTTTGGGATTTTGGTAGGTTTTTAGATTAGCTTTTAAAGAGGTTTCTAGTAATTGTTTGGGGTTTTTTTCCAGGCTGGATACTTCTTTCAGTGATTGGCAGAATCTATTCGTCCAGTGTATAGTTCGATGTATATACTTCTGTAGTTCCATAGGTCTTTTTAAGTTTTACTGCTTTAGCAGTGCATGCAAATTCTGTCATAGGAGAGTACTCCTGTAGATCTGGAAATGCCCTTTCCTGTAGATCAAGTGCCCTTTCAGTGGCAAGAGTCATGGACTGTAAGGGATAATGAGAGTGGCAGGCTCTGGTTAGTATTAGATGGTGCATGAATAAAATTATTACAATTGGTACACGTAAGTAGAACATACTGCAGTCACTGGTGCTGAGCTTACCAAAGGAACATGAGGAATCTGCAGTTAACACCATGACCACAGGGATTTCTGAGCTCACAATGCTTATATATAACTCTGGACTGCTCTTTGGCTGAAATAAATCACTCTCACATGACTGAAATCAACGGAGCAGTTGTAAGTTTTATAAATTAAAGTTTGGCAATCTCTGGTATAAAATTTTTTATTGAGCTGAAGCATCATGGAGGTCCAAGTTGTAGGCTGCATTCATTTTATACCTCCTGGGAGATGTCTCTTCAGTACTAATTATGCTACTTTATTCTCACCTAAGTTCACTTTTTGATAAATTTCCAGCTAGTGCATATTTTGTGGCACTTTTTAAAGTAAACCATGCAAGGGCTTGTTACCTATTGTCCAGAAGACAATAAATATAATAATTGAGATGCAGAATAAATAATGCAGGAATGTAGTGCAAAAAAATAACACTTCTGTAGAACAGCAGGAGCAGTCAGGACTCAGCTCTGAAATCCTCTTTGGAACTGGTACAAAAAGACACTTGTACTTTGAACGACATTGCAACTTCAAATTGAAACTGTTTTAAGAGAAATCATAAGAGCTGCAAAGCCTTTCTTCAGAGATGGTATCAAACCATTTTGGCACCTAATCAGTCGTTTCTCTCCTTATAAAAACACCGAAGCATTTTCAAGTGAGTGTTTTGAGGATAGCATTTGTACAAGGCTCTCCTGGTGTATTGGAAGTGCCTGCGATGCATTTTTTGGGAAGGAGTGCTTTGCAGCTAGTGATCATGAAGAACCACCTCATGCTAATATTCTGCCTGTCCTTTTGCACACAACCGCTGGGTTGTTTGACGGAAGCTCACATTTCATATCTCCTCCTGTCCAAGGGTTATGTCATCGTAAATAGCCTGCAGCAGAACTTGGCATTCTCCCGAATTTCACTGTCTAATGGCACCAATCGGGTGCCTCGTGGACCTCATCAGATACACATGACTGCTCTCAAATCTGGCCTCCTCATTCCACTGGGGACTGAGTCTTGGACCCTAATGAGTGACAAGCTGGGAGGAAATGTGGTTCTTCTAGACATTAAATTAGGTTCAGAAAAGAAGCATTTATCTGTTGAAAATTTTTACCATTTGGGTAATCTGGACCAGACTTTGCACAGCAGCAGTGTAAGTAAATTGACTGGCATCAGATAAAATGATGCACTGAAACCAAGCTGCTGAGCAATAGGCTGTAGGCATGTCTTTGAAAATACAATGAAGTTCTCTGTTGAACCCTAAGCAGGGAAGGATATGCTGGGGATGAGCTGTAGTTTTCTTTGAAATAATTCACTCTTCAGTAAAGAAAGGTTATTATAAAACCTTGATCCAAAATAATTCTATTATTTATGTGATGTGACACTTCTATAAAAATGTAACTTAAATGTTTTGAGGTTGTTTTTTCTTGTGCTCTCAGAAGAAACTGAATCTCCACCATTTTTCTTAATATTCATAAGCAAACCTCTCTCATGTAATAATAAATCAGCTTATCCTAAGTTATTACTAGTGTATTTATGTGATGCTCTGTGCTGCTTAATTTATATTTTTTACCAACATCTTCTGTTTTCTAGTTATCTTTTCTTTACATTCAGATGAAATTACTCTCTTAATAGTTAGGGGAGGATGCTGTGACTGGTACTTATGGCTGACATGGATAGCACTCCTGTTACCCTGTTCCTTTTCCATCACTTTTCCTTTTATCTGTTGGATGCTTGCCACACACTATAATGACAAGCACTTTTAGGCCAGCGACTGCTGTGTTTTATTTTTAAACTGTACTTGTTAGCAGTTGGACGTAACACCGAACCTGATTTTGGGTTCCAAATGCTGCCATGATTGGAATAGTTAATGATAATAAAATGCTCTGCTTCTCTTTCATTTAGACTAATTTCATTTAGACTAATCTGACTTAGCAATCAGCAGTTAGCAGGCAGATCTAAATGAAATATTATTACTCTATAAAGCTATTTAAATTTGAATGACCTTTTATTTGAGATACATAAGCACTTTTCCAACATTTGGACTGTTAAGCAAAGTATATGCTGTAAAAGAAGCATTTATTGCTTGCTTGTAAAAATAAAATGCATTATTAGTAAGTTAGCTGGAAGCTTGTAGATATCCTAAAAAGATGACAAGGTAAGATAAGAAATAGAGCTAAGCTGAAATTGCTCTGGAGGTCTTTCTGAAGAGCTGTCAGTTTTATGTTCCCCTAGCATAATAATGGGCACTCCCAGGAGGTGGGAGTCTCATGGGATAATTACTCTTCTGAGGTTTAGACTTGTTTTGCTATGCCTTGTCCACAGATTGGTAAGACTGCCTTATAATTATTCTCCTCCTCTTTCACTAGATTTTTCTGATGCAGAAATTAATAGAATTAAATTTGTATACATGCACTGTACTTACATTACCTAGCCTATTAATGAATTCCAAGCAATATTGAATGCTATCAGATGGCAATAGTAAGTGGTCTGGTTAGCTTTTATCTTGCAAATTGGATTTAAGTCTCACTGCCCTTGCCTCTTGAGATGTGTTTCTTTTTAATATTCAGGTCTATTTTCTGCTGTCATAAGCAGGCATATTTACTCTCTCAGACTGGTATACTTTTAACTATCCTTGAAAATATTAAGAACAAGAAGTAAAAGTTTAAAATAAATGTATATTTTAAAACTGTTGTATATTTTTATGGTTCCTAGGGCACAAAGCTGCCACAGTTGCTCACTATCTCCCTTGTGAGCATCAAATAATGTTGATGAAATGAAGCAAAAATCTGGCAAAACCTCAGCTTCATTTGGGATGGGTTGTTGGGCAGCACACTGTCTCAGTCATTAGTTACAAATGATGTTGCCAATAAACCCACAGACAACCAGCAACCTTATCCTCTAGGCTCTCAAGGAAATATGTATTTTGGGAGGTTTTGCTACTAGAATGATCTGACAAGCTCTGACAGGCTTTCCTGTATGATATCAAAAAAACATACAGGAAAAGCAGGAAAAACTTTTTTTAAAGAGATACACATGGATTGGTGTTTTTAAAAGATGAAATATCCATTCTAGCTCTGCTGATGTTGGACATGAGTGAATTGGCTCATCTTTTTAGCCAGCTTTCCTGTCACCCAGGATGAGAAAAGAACTGCAGAGCAGTGGTTGCTACTAAGACTTGCAGGTCTTGCTCATAACCAACCCTTCCCCTTAGCATAAAAAAATGGCATCGTTTTACTTTGGACATTTGCCAGATCCTTCCAAAGGAAAGGCTTGAATATTTTTGTTCTTCCCTCTGTGCTCCAGAGGAACATTAGTCAGTTTTGAATCTCTGAGCGTGTAGACACACGTTTAACCTTCAGGAGTAATGAAATGCTTGAACGCGAACCTTGCTTTGTTGGGTGAAGATGAGTGTGTTGACAGAAGGACAAAACTCTCCTTGGTTTCATTGCTGGGAAGCAATTGATGGGAAGCATCTTTTTTGTGTCCATAGGTATTGATCTGCCAGAGTACTGGTACCTCCACATGAGCCCTGGGAGCTTAGATACAAGGGCAAAACAACTTCTGTAATTCTGCCTTGCATTTGGCCAGATTTCATCGTCAAGGCTGTGGTTCTGCTATGGCATTTAAAGAATTCTGACTCATTTGCTGTTTAAAGGGGAGACTGTGCTGGATCATATAGATCAGCTGCTGATTTTGGCCCACAGAAAAACAAATGAGGACATTTGAGGTTTAAACTTTACCATTCAGGGCATAAATCAAAGTAGAAAGTGTACTTGCTTAATGGTATTGTATTGAATATTGTTTATTATTTACCTGCTGGAAGCTTACAGCAAATACATTTGCGGAACTTTTGATGACTATCGCTTCTTTTCCCTGAACCTTTGCAATGAAATGTAATAAATATTGTTGTGCCAAAGCCATAACCATATTCATAATTAATTGTCCTTACAAAAAGTGTTTCAGTGGGATGAGTTAGAGGGTTTGTTCAAAACTGTGGCAATTGGGTGCATCTTTAAAAGTAAGAGGATAGAAGAGGATATTTTTTCACTTACTGACTGATTTTTATGATCGAAGATACGATGGATGTGCTTTTAAGCACTAGCTTTACCATCATCTGAGTCTTTCTGTAAGATAAGTGGCGTAAGAAACAAATTTTCCTTGTTATTTTTACAAAGGGGAAGAACAATTCCAGAAAAGATACTGAGAAAAATGGTGCTCCTTCCTTTGTAATTTATTTATGTAAAAATAACCAATCTATCTCTGATTACACAGAAGCAAAATCCATTTTAAATAGGAATTACTGCTTTCACTATGTTTGATTTACTTACAGCATGTAAATAAATTTCATGTATTCTAAGATATTTAAATACGGTATTCCTGGGCTGTCTGCATCTTTAATATTTGCAAAGTTGGAAACCAGGATATTATCCAGGCTGCAGTTGCACCTTCCTTTATACCTTGTGAGTGGCTAAATTCTGTGCTCTCATTCAATGCCGCTGGAGGCGCTAGTACAGCTGTCCTATGGGTACCGGTTTGGAATTGTTTTAATTGACAATGAAAATGCCAGAGAGACGTGGAGTTGGCCTCACCTGTCATGCCACTGGCCAGAGTTTCTCTAGGGGAAACGCTGCCAACATTGTAGGTTGCAAAGAATTGTGTCACCTATGTCCAGGCACAGACCTGTTGGTTAGTTTGGTAAAACTTGTGGAAGACGTAAGTGTATTTTAAATTTTACAGTGTTTAATACAAGGTATTTTGTAAAGATATGACTCTGTAAGAACCCATTATCAATTTTAAAAGTGCCAGGCTGTAGTAAAAAGCTCTTGGAAGAATTATAGACTTCCACTTTTAATTGCCTTCCAAGGCAATTAAAATTCCTCTCAAGTAAAGAAACAATACGTAAACCATATTCTTCTGAGGGAAAATACTCCATGATAGTATTTTAAATACTGGTAATAATTCTTTTATGGCTAAAATTGCAGGGGGGAAAGTGTAGTTACAGGGATGTTTCTAAGATATAAGATTCTTGTCAGCATAATCATATTATCATGGAACTGAATTTTAAGAAGGTCAACATTTCTCTAGAATTTAGATCCAAAGTAGGAAAAGCAGGAACAGCTGTAGAGGCAAAGCACTTAAATGGTGGGTGATGGTAGAACAGACTTGTATAGTGTTTGTCCAACTGTACAACATACTTGCAGCTCGCCAATAGCTGACCTTAATCCAAACTTTTTTCTTAGAAGAGATAAATTGAAGATTCAGAGACTAACATCACATAAAATAATAATTCAATTGGCCTTGATACACTTATGTAAAACTGCCCACCAATATGATTAATAGTGTCATGTTTTTCTAACAGGGGAAGTTTGTAGGTACAGTGTTGCTCCTTATCCTAGAGCCTCAATTATTCTGAGTTTTATCCGAGAGCTGTGGGAATTATAAATATGCTTTGCAGGTAGGTGGTGTTTTTCCTGTTTTTCACGTTTTAAGGTATAGACACAAATACTGCAGCAATACTACTTGCTGTAAAGCAAGCCAAAGTAAAGTCTAATTATTTGCTAAGCTTTTATTCTTCTGCAGATCATTATGCCTGCTCTGAATGACATGATACTTCCCATCGCTGATGTCCAAAGCTTGAAGTTGTGTGTAGGCCAAGGAGTTAATGAAGGTCCCTGGGATCTGCGTAGCCCCTATGCCAAATACAACACATTTTGTGATTTTTTTAAGTTACCGGTGTAAATTCTCTGATTCCCATGGCTTTGCTGAGAGAGCTGAGTTACTGGATTTCTATTTCATTCTGAGTAAGAAGTTTCAGTCTTTAGAAACACATTTCTGTATCCAGAGAGGGGCAAGCGCAGCGCTGCATGGGGCAGATGGGGATGATCTCCAAAAGCTGATGAACAGCCTCCACAGCTAACTGCAGGTTTAGGACCACTTCATAGCCTTGAATAGGCAAACATTTGTGCCCTTGCTTAGAGAGGGATGATAAAATGTCTCATGTCAGAGAAAAAATAACAGAGTTACCAAAAGCAATGATTTGGATTTTGCTAAAGTTTAATAAGTTTTCAGGGAATATGCTGGTTCCTTTGGTAAGCCAGATAAATGGGTATCATGTCAAGGTATGAGTGAATTTATAGAATTGAGAATGTGGTGGCAATACTTCAGCATGAATGTTCTAATTGAAATACTTCATGGTGACCATTTTAATGGCCTTTTTTGGCATTCTTGTGGTTATTTCTGTCATATGCTCTTTCCTACCATGCCTGAACTGCTTTGCTGAGTCCAGGGAATATTGGCTGGAAGGTGGTGGGGGTTGTGTTTTAGGATGCAATAAGTAAATGACTGGAAATGCACTGCCATATCCTGCACAGTGATGAAATTACTGCAGCAGAACTATTCTCAGATATGCCAACTGATTATCTGGTTTTGATTTTCAGCCAGGAACTAACTGGTCATTAGTTAGAAGCTAAAGTATATCTGTGTAAGATAGGAGATCTGCTAATGTGATGTGATTTAACTTATGTCATGTCCTTATTCCTAAAAAAAATGTCCAGTCTCTCAGGCAGAGCTCTGATTATCCCATTTTAATGCCTTGGTGCCTCTGGTTTATAGGTTTAAAAAATGAAAAGATGAAAATAACTGTGTTAGATTTTAATTATACTGGCCTTAGTGTTAAAACAGAAAATGGTAACAATCACTGGGGTATAATTTTTAGTGACCAAATTAAATTTAATGACAGCTAATAACTCCAACAAATTTTTTGACAATGAAGGATGGAGATATTTTGTGATGTTTCTTCATTGCCTACCTTTCTAGGTTTTATGCACAAATCTTTAATGATCTGTATAAGGAAATTCTTCATTATTGCTCTGGGAAAAAACATTGCAGAAAACTTAAATTATGGAGGTTCTTAAATGCCATCCAAGGGCAATAGATTCAGTGTGATTCAGCATTAAAAATAACCTACCCATCTAAGATTTAGGTGTGTGAATACCTCTCTGCACTCTTAAATCTTGCACATTTCCCAGGAAATATTTAAAGCATTGGGAATATTTTCATCAGCTTACTTAGATCCCTCTCAGCTTCTTGGATTTGCGCTCTGGAAGAGCTTGTTTAATTCTATTTTTTGGGCCCTAAGCAAGACTAGACTGCTAAAGAGCATTTCAAAACTAGAACTGTAGAGATACCCTTCCTTTTTACACTTCTGCTATTGTGATTGAGAACTCTGATTATTCTTTCCAGTTTCCAAATCTAAAAGGATATTTTCAGTGCTTTTAATTATCTTTAAATCTGTGCAGAATAGGAAGGCAGGTTTTTTAATTAATGAGATATTGCTCCAATCCGTTGGTCATAGCTGGCTGAACACCACTCACCCACTGCAGAACACGGCTCCTTATGCTTTTGTTCTACAAGTGGAGCTGTGGATTCAAAAAATTCAAATTTCCTGTGATCTGTTGGAGTACATCCCACTTACTGCATGGTCATATTATATTTGATAGCTGGTAACTCTTCTAAATTATTAAATTTACCTATTTGCATGATCTTTCACCTGCACTTTAGTTAAACAGACACGTGCACTAAACAAAATTAACCATGGGCTGACCACCTGTCTATTAGTGGAAAGAAACTGTTTTGAAATCTGAAGCAAAAGCAGGAGAGAGCACAATTTGGCAAGACCTTGATTCTTTGAACTGGCTAAATGAGCTACCTTCACAGCTGTAATAATAGCAAGTTTGTGGTAGGCAAAAGCAAAAGATACAAAATAGCTGTCAATTTATATAGTGGTTATTAAAAGCTTACTGTTTCAGTCTAATTGCTGTGCTAGAGAGAACTCCACCCCTCTTGTGAGCTTTTTTTGACATTTAAATTATACACTATTGCTGATTTTTAATTTTTTTTTTTAAGAGAGAACAGCGCAGTAGGAAGCTCCCATCATCTGAATTAATACACCAATTATAAACTGTGTTGCAAGTAAACAGTTTGATCATTTCTGTACCTTATGCTGAAAGCTAGAGTGCCTCATTAAGACAAGAACTGAAGTCTTATTCCATATTTTAGCTGTCCATGTACTGGTGATGAGAAAGTTCAGTGATAAAGCTGGCAACTGCTCACTCCTCCACAGGCAACTATTCATTCTGAATGAAACATTAAACAGAGTTTTTGACATGCTGAAATGTTTCAACAGCTACATTGCTAATTATTAACTGCAAGAGAGTTAATTTTGCTCTTCACAGGAGGAGTGACTTTTCAGGAGTTAAGAGTGGGGGACTCGTTTGACTGTTTGATTATTTATGTCGTTTGAAATTATGATTATTTGCAACTTTAAAAAGAAGAATATTCTTTCTCACAGTGTGGTCAGATGTGCCTGTAAGAGTAGTTATATGTAACAGAAGTCATCGTGATGTCCAAAGTATATGCCAAATGAGTGCAATCAAACATAGAAAAACGTACCAATTTAAAGTCATTTGCAAAATGACTGCAAAGTGACATAGTTGTGTATGTGTACATAGTAATTGTTGAGAGGGCAAAATAAATTAAAACAGCCTTTCACCAGCACAAGATTAGCCAGTAGGGGGTCAGCTAAGGAGGAAATGACTGTCTGTAAATGGTATTTTTTAATCACAGAGTGGAAACTAGAGAATAGATCTATTTTATGTGTCAGAAAAAAATGATACCCCTAAAGAAGCCCCCTTATTGCTCTTTCAGTTTAGTCTCCATCCACCAGTGTATGCCAAGGACCAGGCAGCTGGAGAACTGCTTGGCAGAAAAGGACTTGGGGTTTCTGGTGGCCACCAAGTTGAAAATGAGCCAGCAATGTGATGCAGCCCAGGACACCATCAGCCAGCAATTGAAGATGGCTGATGGCATCCTGGGCTGCGTTAGGAGCAGCATTGCCAGCAGGTCAAAGGAGAGGTGATTCTTCCCCTCTGCTCAGCTCTGGTCAGGCCACACCTTGGTTGCTGTGTCTAGTGCTGGGTTCCACACAGTGAGAGAGCTGTGGACATGCTGGAGAGATTCTCATGGCTGGGAAAGCTTTGTGGGGCTGGAGGATCGCTCAGGAAGGGCTGAGTGAGCTGGAACTGAGCGAGCTGACTCTGCAGAAGGGAAGGCTCGAGGGAATCTTATCAAAGTATAAATATCTAAAGAGAGAATGCAAAGAGAACAAAGCTGGTTCTTTTCAGTGGTGCCCAGTGACATTACCAGTGGCGATGGGCACAAAAATGAAACACAGGAGGCTCTGTCAGAGCATCAGGAAACACCTCTTCACTGTGAGGGTGACCAAACACTGGCACGGATTGCCCAGTGGGGTTGTGGTGTCTCCGTCCTTAGAGATACTCAGAAGCTGTCTGGACATAGTTATAGGTGGCCATGCTTCAGAAGGGGGTTTGGACCAGGTGACCTCTAGATGGAAGGTACCTTCCAACCCCAACCATTCTGCGGTTCTGTGGTGGCCATCCTCATTATAGTCAATTGACTAATAAAATTCTGTCTGAAGAAAAAATATAAAAAGCCCCATGTGTGTAAAGAGTGCAAATGCTGTTTATCTTTCACAGAAGCTTTTACTCAGCAGTTTTATGTTACTGTTCTATATATAATTACATATATAAAAATAAGAAAAACGTATTTAATAATATATGCTAACTTAATGTTTTGGAAACAAAGCAGTAACTATGAAAGTGTACGTGTTAAACCTGTGAAAAAACTCGTTAAAGAAAATATTCAAAGGACATTAAAATACTCATAATTATTAGTCTTGGTCCTAAAATAACAATAGAAGAATAAAAAAATTAGTAACTCGACTTATTCATCCGGTGAATCATTTATCTGCACACTGCCAGTAAAGCAATGGCTTCCAGACTGGCTTTTCCTCACACACAAGTGTCTTTCCTTGCACATGCAGGTCATGGTTTTAAAATTAGTTGTTACAGGAAAGGAAGTCCAAAATTCAGACAATGATGGCAGAGAATCCAGGCTGAGGCAGTTCTCCCGAGGTGAACTACAAAATATTTTTTTTATGATCCTCTAGTAGGAACAAAGGCAAAAAAAGGAAGATCTTTACTCTTTTTCCATAGAGACTATAAGAAATCAGCAAATAATGACAGCTCCCCTTTGGTAGCTGTCCTGCTGCTAGTCTTCTTAACTTGTCACTGTCATGGGAATCATTAATACTTTTTAGCATATCTAGAACTGGGCATGGCATATAGCTACAGTATGGATATTTATTACTCTTCTCCTTATGCTTAGAAATGCCACTTAAAAGTGAGAAATATTTGATTCATGTGGTGTAATTTTTGGGCTTTCCTGTAAAAAAGAGTTTACACTTTCCAGTGCGTTACTGGTTCCTGGTAGTCAGAGGAATCACTTTGAACTTAGTTTGTTATTAGACCTGCTTTAGCCAAGTCAATCCTGGTGCTGGTAGCACAAACCCACATGTGTTGGCATTACATCATCATTTTCACAGAGGAAGTAGTAAAGAGCAATTCTGTCATTCCAGTGTCTTTCTGCAACTACATCCAGAAAGGCGTCACCTTAGTACAGAGCCAGGCCCAGTGAAGAGCAAGGGTTGAAGTCCATGGATAACTTTGCTTACTATATAATTAATGTAAGACCATTTCTCAGAAATCGCTTGAGAATGGCTCTGAGTAATGCATTAACCATTTACTGCCCATTATTGGCAGTAATACTGTATTGTGTCCTCATATTTCTTTGAAAAAAAATTCTTATGTGGTTTTACTTTTTATCTGTCTGCTTAAAGCTCTGCCAACTTTTCAGTCCTCCCTTTACTGTAGTCTTTCTATACTTACTCAGCTTTAAGTGCTCCATCAGCTTTATGAGAGTATTTTTTTCCTAAGATCATTTTCATACTCTGTGAAGAGTAAAGCAAATAAAGTGAAGAAATAAACTGTTTTTACCTTATTCCCATTCTCCAGTTCCAAGTATCATTTTTGGTTTGACAATTTTCTCCAATGTCTTTTCATGTCAATTTTGTGTTATGAGAAACCATTTCATAATTGTAATATTCCTCAAGAGTCAGGATTCTGCATTCCTTTTGCCTTTCTGTTTAGCATACAACTGACTTGTAGTACTTTCTTAGGTCTAATAAATATTCACTTTCTCAGCCAGTATGTTTCAAAGCTTTTTGTTAACAGTCTTGCCTGTAATATCATCTGTGGAAGTCTCTCATGCTTTTTTGCCAGTCCTAGTCTTTCCAGTAAGTTTTGCCAAGGTCATTTATGATACAGTATTGAGAAGACTCAAAATAATTTTTAAAAAACCTAAAGTGGACATTCTGTAATTCTTTTACAGTGACTCTTTCTTATGCTGACACTCAGAAAAAATGTGTCAGAAATGACCTTGGGATATTTTGTTGGGTTTTTCAGAGCTGTTACTCATCTTGTGATCTGAGTTTCTCCTTTGACAACTGCTTTCAACCTTAGCTGGCATTTTGTCTGAAACTAGACAAGAAGTCACTGTAGAAAATATGAACCTTTCAAGAAAAGAGCAGTAAGAAAGACCCTGTCTTATCACCTGAGAGTATCTCAGTGAACCCTTTTCCCCATGCTGCCAGTCACAGTTTTGATAGTCATTACGATCAAAGTCCACATGAGTAATATCATTTCACGAAACATCAACGCAGGGCATTTGTCATTTGTGCCAAGTTGGATTGATTGATTGGTTGATTGATTGATTTTTGTTAAGTGGCTCGAAACTGAGGTCTATTGTCCTTGCTGAGACCATTACCATGTGTAGAACTAAAGCACAAGCTGTATAAGTTGAGGTGTCCTGTTGCAGCTGAGCCAGCCACCCAAACTTGTACTGGTAACTTCTGTGAGCCAGAACTGCTGTTTAAAGTCCAGTCATGGAGAGTGAAGCACAATTTAATGAGAAGAGCTGTTGTGTAATACAGAGGATAATACCAATAAAATATAGATGAACAGAAGTTTCAATGAGGGCAAATAGTAATCAAATCTGCTCAGGCAGGATTTGCCTCTTTTGACCTCTGACTTGAGAGCTGAAGTTCAGTCTAATCTAGTCAACCAGGATGGGAGTCCTAAGGCTTTACCATACAAGGATGAGAGTTGCCTGGCAGCCTCCTGCCACAAAGGAAGAAAGAGGTTTCCGTCTGGGTTGCATTAGAACTTTCGTTGGTCCTCAACCATGACCCTTGTCTCCAAGTTGTATTTAAACCAATTATTCTTTATTTCCCTACAAATGGGTGCCATCAAACGCATGATAGCTTGACAATAAATTCTATTAATACTCTCACCTCTATGGCGTTTTGTTCCCTGTGATTTAGGGACATGCTTTCAGCTGGAGGGATCACAGAGGATGTAGCAGTACCTTGTAATGGTGAATGTGGAGCTGGTGACACGTGGGTTTCCTCTGAGTGTGCTGTCTTCTGGAATTATTTTAGCTATTGAGGAATGGTTCTGTCCACTCTTTCCAGGGCTGACAGATTCATAACCGTGACAAATCAAATGCAATCATTGAGAGTTTTGTTTTATGACTTACCTCCTGGATGATTCTCCATCTCGGCTGCAGTGTTTCCTCACCATCAGTCTGTCTCCAGATAATGAAGCACTTTACAGCCAGTTGTAGATCAGCTTTCACTGTTGAATTTACTGGGCACTTTTTAATTAATTTGGAAGACTAAAGCAACAGCTGATACTTGTTGGTTTTTCATTGTTTCTCCCCCTCTTACGTCCTTTTCTGAAGTCACAAGTATAGGTAATAGGATATTTGCATTATCACGGTGTTTCTTCTTTTGGAAAAATATAGTAAGTGAAGAAGGAAATTCAGAAATTCTCTTGCAGTAGCACAAAAGTATTGAGGGAAGAATTTAATACAGTATTATGGTGTTATGGTAAACTGTATGTGAAGCCATAGATGTATGGGGGAAAAAAAAGTTATGTATTACTATTATAATTTGAGAAGAGAAAAAAATAGTTCCTGTATGAAAAAATTTCATTTGTCTCATGAATAGCTTCATATAATTTAAAATAAGTCTTCTGCATAATGAACTTGCAGGCTAATTACCCTTGGATTGCCACAGCATGGTGTAACTCTGTCAGTCTGGGAGCGTTTTGGACTTTGTCAGTGTTGTGAGGTGGATTCAGCTGAAACTGAAACTGAATGGGTTTCCCAATCGATATATCTACAAATTGTTGCAGGGTGTTATTCCAGGCCATAACTGTGATTGTTGCTAGATTTATCCTCTTTTAAAACAATAGAGTTAAAAGTGCCAGATGGTAGTTAGTGATTAACATTCCTATTAAACAGACTTTTGCAGGAATATATTTAAAGTAGTTGTGTGTATGTAAATAGACAAGGAGCATGAGCTATGCAACTGAAATTGAATTATATTAGCATAACTTAAATAGCAATTTAGTAAATAACAAACATCTTAATTAATCTGCACAGTATAGGCAAGTTAATGACATACCCACAGTAAATTACTTAAAAGTGTTTGGCAGCATGACACTTCAGAGCCAAACCAGTACCCAGTACCCCACCCTTTGTTGCTGGTGTTGCTCCTTCTGTCCCATCTTGGCTTCTGCTGGGATTTCTGTAGGTTACAGCAATTGACTTTCTTGCAGAGAGCTGGACCTCCCCGTGGATTGGTCACTAACAAAAGACACCAACTCTTTGCGCCCCTTTAATAATGCTACAATAATGTAACCTGTCAGGTTTTGCAGTCTTTCTTTTTTCTTTTTCACACTGTTTTTGTTGATTCAACTCCTGGAAAATATGCCAATTACATATGCTAGTGGGTTCAAGAAGTGTAATTGACTCTTGTTGAAACTGTCATGTCTGTGCATCTGAGTCCAGGTTTAGCTGTGCATCTTTTTAGCCCCAGCATGTGTAATTCATTGATGCTTATTCTCAAATCTTACTAGTGGGGTTAGAACCCTGATTGAAAACCAGTAGTGATTTATCTGTTTATCATGCTAGGTAAAGCAAATAAATAATGTACTTACCAGTCCAATTATTTTAAAAATACTGGTGAGTATTGTAGATTGGTAAAAAATTAATTTCTTTTACATTTGAATAATTTGGGAAAAACACATTGGAGCTACAAGTGGTTGAAATTTGTATTCTTCTCTCACATAGCAAACTGTGCTGTAAATAGGCTATCATCTCTCTTGGGAAAGAAAAGTGAATTTTGCTGACAAGTAGAGGCCTCTCAGCAGAAACATGCATGCTGACAGTTTGACCCAGTGGCCAAATGACTGATTTCTTTCCCCCTTTTTTTCCTATTTTAGATGCTGAAGAATACCAGCCTCCAATATGGAAATCATACTGTGAGTATATAAGCATTTTGAATAATCTTAGTACCTTACCAAGGTGTCAGTCACTGTTAGATCTTTTCTCTTTCTTTGTTTGGAAGCAAGACATAAATGTACTAGATGCCTGTGCAAATTATTGTATGGTACAGCAGCAAAACCTGAACTTTTATGGATTTCCATGGAGCAAGGGCAGCAGGATTATGTGTGCCAGATTCCCTCCATTGCCTTACAAGTGTGCAACTCCTGGGTTTCGTGGTTTCTCTGCTGATATTTTCAGGAAGGACTTCAGAGGTAGAGGTTAATGCTTTGTATGTTTACCAAAGGTCAGGCTTGAGAATACTTGTCTTTTTATATGGGTCACCAAATCACTTTAGGATAATAATATTTTTGATCCTTAGCAATAGAAGCTGATTTTTGAAGTGGAGGTTTAGAAGTTGGAGACAGCATTATCAGCTCTTTGAACCTTCCTGTCTGCCTTTAGAAAAATCATTTACATAGAGTGCAGTGCAGAAGTGCATATTTTATGCTCTTTTGCTTTGTTCCAAATGTATTTTCTAATAGAGAAGCACAGATCTAAGACAAAATATTGGCTTTTAAATCCCTTATTAAGAATGGCCTTTAAATTTGATCTTTTTATTTTAAACCCTTCCTGGAACTTTAATAAGAATGCAGCTGTGGTTATAGAAAGTTGCTTTATTTTTTTTGGTTTTCAGATATAGAACTATCCTAAGGAAAAGTCCTCTCTTTTATTGTGGCAAATTCAGTATAGTGCCATTACGAAAATGCAACTACAAAAAGACAATGATCACAGTAGCTACATGCATGCACATGCGTAATTTTAAAGACTGGAATAAATTTGCTGACTTCACTTATCCACACATTAAACTGTCTTGCTGACTTCAAAGACATCACCTCTGTGTTACCTGAGAATGACATTCTGCCCCAGAATGGACTGGGATTTTTTCAACCAAGATTTGAATATTCCATTAAATTACAGAACTTGCTTTTCTGAACACTGTTTTCTAGATACTTTGTTGTTGTTGTTGTTGTTATTGTTGTTGTAATATTTTGAACATGTAATAGAAACCTCCTAAAATGTCAGCAAGAGTGTTGGACCACTCCAGCATACTTTGCTGAGTACTTGAAGCAGACAGATGAGTGATTTTTTTAAAAAGAGGAACCTGGCTTACTTAAAATCAATGAAAAGCTCTCATTGACTTTGAGAAGACTAGTATTTCAGATGAGAGATATTTCCTTTTTAGCAGTGGGTTTTCATTAAAACGTCAGGAAATAAGCAGATACCTTTACCTACCTGCTCTTAGTTGACCTACTTGTGCAGCAGACAGATCAGTGTGTGCAGTGAAAAAGTTTGGTTACTTTTCTCTCATAGCTTACATGCAGCCCAAGGAAACATTTTTTTTCAATGGAAAAAAGATCCAACAAAATCCAAAACAAAACCATGACAAATGAATAGTCTATGAATATATAATTTCCTATTCAACTGTATGTAGGATGCCAGTATTGTGGTAATGACAAAATCATGGCCTCAGCGTCTGAACTCCATGCATGAATGACCTTGGAAAAAGTTATGCAGCTACAAAATGCAGAAAATAGTTTAAGCTTAGAAAGATTTACTGCTGAGACTGCTTAGCCACAGATACACATTTTTCTTTGCAGTGGTAGGTAATGTGTGCTTCTTTACTCAGCTAGAAATATTCTGATCTGGTAAATTAATTATAGAGGTTATGTCCAGCAGTAGTGTTTGTCTGTGATTCAATCTGCTGTCCTGTCTCATGTCAGTTTTAACTTAAGTATATATTTCATGCTTAGCACTTTGCTGCCTATTTAACATTTTCAGTGTATTTTGCACAGTAACTTTTAAAGTTTGCTAACACACTAGTAAGATACTTTGCTTACAGTTTTGATTTCTTCTTTTAAGTCCTGGATAAATTTAGGTGACTGTGTTGCCTTTTATTGACATCATGATCAAGGCTTCAATCCTTCTAGCTTCTAAACAAAGGCAGATTTCTCTGTTTATGCAGACAAAGTATTCAAATAAACAGTATTGCACGTGTCCATAGTCAAATGCTGATCAAAGTGCAACAATTTTCAAAACTCGAGCCTTACTTCTTTGACACAATGTACAAATTTGTTTCGGCTATATTTGGAAAACGTGGACATTTCTAATGCAGATCCTCACTTGCTTATGAAGGATTGTTAGAAATTCACTTAGGTTTCGCAGGTCACAAAGTTTTTCAGACTTTTTCTGATAGTTCTGGGACAGACAATAAAAGAAATGCAAGAATAATTTTGTATTAAGAGAAAAGAACCTGGGAAAAAGTTTGGAAAGTTTCTAACAGCCAGCAGTCTCTAGGCAGTGGATTTGATAGCATTTTTACCTGAGAAGCAGATCAACAAATAACAGATTTCTTACATCATTTCAATAACAGATTCCTTTTTGTAGTCTGCTATATGTTAGTTTTATGGAAAATGGTATTTTGCTGCTTTACCTTCCTTGAGATGGTAAAGAAAGAAAGATAAGAATCACAGAATGGGGGTTGGCAGGGCTTCTGGAGTGAGCTGATCTTGCTTCCCACTTGAAGGACAGCTGTTGTTGCCTCTAGAGCAGAACAGCTATGGCTTTACATAGCTGAATCATGAAAACCTGCAAGGGTGGAGCCTCTGCCACCTTTGTGGGGAACCTGTTCTGGTACTGCACTGTCCTCTTAGCAGGGATCCTGCTTGTCTTACGTGCTTCATGGGAGAAGTAGGCAATTTATTTAACTGAAACAGCATAGTCATTGGTTTCCAGCCTCAGCATGTATGTGCTTGAATTTTGAAGAGTTGTAAAACCACTCTTTTCCTCCTTATGCCACTGTTGAGATGGAGTATGCTGAGTCTGTCATGTGTCAATGCCACTTCAATGTTTGTTTGCATTATTCAAGATCAGTATGTTGGTGGGAAGCAAAGTGGCAAGCCACAGAGCATCAGCTGATGCCATGCTTCAGCTCCTCACGAAGGTTCCCTGCCTTCTGTCCTTCATCAAATAATAGGCACAGTGTCCGAGATTCATTTTTGTTAGAAATTAAGTCTTTGTTTCAGCCAAGCACTTAGGTTCCTAATTAAGCATGTGAGTAATCCTGCAGAAATAGGACAGCTCATATTGTTCAAGCTCAGCACATGGATAAAGTGCCTGACTGAGATGAGGCTGAAGAGGTAAAACTCAGGAACTCTGCGAAACATTCTGAGACAGAAGGCAGTATGTTTCTTTGCTGCTTTATAAAAATGATGATAGGAATTTTTCCTCTCCGCTGGAGCATCACTGAACACTCATCATAGGTGAGTTAAAGGAGAAAGCTTGAGTTCCTGACACACTGCAGAATTAAAAGGAAAAAAAAGTATGAAGAAATGGGTGATAGCCCTTCTTCCCTTGCAGAAAAGGAGTAAGTGTTTATTTTTGCGTTTCATCCCTTTGTTTCTTAGGCAGATTGGATTTTGGAATTAGACAGTTCTTCCTAAAACATACTGTAGAATTTCCCTAGCTCGTCCCCTGAGACAAGACTCATGCTCTAACGGGAACAAAAGAGAGAAAGATATATTCTAACCAGCTACTTTACATCTCAAAGAAATGTTCCTCAAGTAATTCAATAATAAATGGAAGTTTTGTTAACACTGTAAGTTCCAATGTGATTATGATATTATTAATGCTGGCAAACTATCTGAAGTATGTAACTGATAAAGATGTTCAAGGGTCAGATAGAAGCTACTGCATTTTTCTGTTGCGGAGCTGCATTTTTGCCTAATATTTAATATGTGTTATTACTGTGCATTTCATTTGCATCTGATGCTGAACAAAAAAACACTCCCAGTCTGAATCTGTTCTCTGAGCAGTAATAATACATTTTCTTTTTGCATGCAATTGACTTTTTATAAGGTTAATTTTCTCAGGGCTAAAATAATAATGCATCATTATGTTCAAGTGTCATCTTTTCTATGATCACAGTGGGTTTGTCTGAACCTGTCTGTCAGTTCTAAATCCTGGAATAGACTAGGTCAGATGTCAATCACTGCTTGCCACTGCATTAAATTAGTGTATTTTTCTATTATTTCACCTAACCATAGTCTTATACATTGGTTTCTGTTTTATGGTTTTCAGAGATGGGAAAATGAAGGAGAAAGGCAAGGATTGTTTGTCATTTGAGCAAATAGTGAGAGACGTGTGCCTTCTGAATCTCTGACCATCCCCTGGACTGTGCTGGGGTCTCAGCAATGTCAGCCTCAGTGCAAGTGCCCAGCACTCTGGAAAAAGTGTATAATGAAATCAGGCAGAGCTGCAGGATGTTCAGCACTTCTGAAAATGAGGTCACTTAATGAGGTGTCTGTGCTCATTGAAACTTAGCTTTAGGGCACATTTTTCTCAAGTCACCTTAGCCATAATACTGCACTGTATTCATAGCCCATTAGCAGGCTTTCTCGTAGCAATCATTTGAAGCAGAAACAGCAGAGAGTTTTCTAAAGGAAAACATGGCTTTTGGTAGGGTCACACTGGCTTTGCTCCTTAGTCTGTGAGATACTGCCTTCCTTGTTTTCCACTTAACTGAACTTCCACTGTCGTTTTGCCTTCTCCATCCTTGCCTTGCTGTGTGTCCTTACTGGGCATCCTTGGTAGCTGTGTGTCAGTCTGTCTGTCTCTTCTCTGTTGTTTGTCTCCCACTGAGTTGCTCGGTGTCCCATACCACAGTGCCACTATCAGTTTTCAGTCCTTTCTCTGCTCCCAATCTGTCTTCTCTCCCTCCATCTAATGGTTCTGTATCTCCCTCCAGTTATTTCACTGGTTTGTCTTTCTGTCAGTTTAATGACTATCAATTTAAAACTAATATGGCCAAATTTGAACTTTTTATCTTTCAGGGGAAACCATTTCCCATTCATGACATTTTCTGTGATTACCACCATTCACAATCTTGATCGTGCTTGAGCTATTTTCTCATCCAGCAGATTTAGCATATAATTTGTAATTCTTTATTTGTATAGTGATAATCTTACTATGTTTTCTTCTGATGTATTTCTGAATCAGATATGTTTCTCAGTTCATATTATTGTGCTGATTAATTACCCACCTCTGTCTGAGAATGACAGTAACATTTCCCAGTCTATTCAAAATACAATTGTTAAGATGATTTGTTTTCCTTGCACTCATCGTGAGTCCTTGCACTGATTTATCCCACTACATCCTATAAGCATCCAGTTTTTTTGTGTTTGCTTTCAGGTCTTTCATGTATGTATCTGCCCTTTCCTGTTAATCATTCCTTCCTTTGTTTTGTGAAATGCTGACTCTTCTCCCCACCATTGCTTCTTCAGTGTTACCAGCCTCAGAGATCCTTTTGGTTGTGTTAGAGAGCTCTTTGTTTTTTTCAATTCTCAAAAATGGAGCACATCACAAAGATAGGTTTCCTATATGTTCTTCAGACCAACTTGTTTTGCCTCACTCTTATCAAAGTTGTCTTAGAAACAGCTCCACTAGCTTAATTTGCTGTGTCAGTCAATGTTTAAGAGAGTTGATTATTGAAAAATAAAATTTTTATGAAGTATGATTCTTCAGGTAAAATTTAAGTTAATTAATTGGGGAAATAGATAATTTACTTTAAATGAGAAGATATCCTATTTGTGCTATATTTTGAATCCTTAGACTTCCTTCTCTTCACTGGAAATGGGGAGAAGGAAAAAGTTGTTATTTTCCTATTGGATGTGATAAGTATTAAGCATCAGTAACTTGCCCAATCAGTGGTTAAGCTGATTTCAGACATTCAGAACTTAATTCTAAAGTCATTATATTTCTCTCTAGAATAATCAGAGGTTTAAAAACAATCCGTAGTTTTTGAACAAAATTTTCATGCATTGTTTGACACTTTATTCAGATACACAAGTCATTTGATCACAGAAGAGTAGAAGTCTTTGAGTCTTAGTCACATAATTACAAGAGGTAAGAAAGACCATATTTATCATCAAGTTATCAAAATATTATCTAGTTACCATAAATCTTGTGCAAAAGTAGCAGGAGATCTGACAGTGCTGAACGATGCAGAGTAAATACAAAGCCTTAGTACAAATATAGAGCTGGATCACATCCATATGCATTCAAATTGGTAGGGAATATAAGAAATCATGAACTGTGTCTCTGTGCCCCTCCAAGGAACCAAGGATGAAGATTGGGTCAGGAAAAGAAGAGGTTTTTCTACTTTGACATGAGCAGAAAGCAGGAACTCCCAAGGCTTTCACATCCCATCAAGTTTGTGTGACAAACTTGGGTGCAAACTGAGGATTTCCCCACTTTGCAGATTTCCTTGCTTCTAGCTCCATATAAAGAGAAGGTGCAGAAGGTGCAATAAGGTGCTGAGGGGTAACACCTACCTTTTTGATTAACTTTCTGCAGCAGGGCTTCTTTGTTTATCAAACCTAGAGACATTTCTCTTCCTCCCATAATCTACCACCTTTCAGGGCATGATTCTCAGCTTCACAAACACTGTGAATAAACGTGTCCTGGAAACTCAGTCTTTTAAAAAAATTCATAGACACGACATGATCTTTCCAAATGCAAGAAGGTCAGCATACAGAAGGCCTTTCTCGTGGGAGGCAATTCAAACCTCTGGGATTTTTACTGGAGTTAAGGAGAGACAGTCTGTCTGTGCTGGAATTGATTACTGTCATTGCATGTCAGCTTCTTCTCACGACTCTGGAGTGGAAGGGAGGGAGAGGATCTCATTAAATACATGCAGTGAAGAGTCTAGGGGCCAGGCAGCAAGTACCCCTAGTCTCTGGTCGCTCTCCTGCAGCCCTCAGAAGATTTGCAAAATTGATCCAGGGCCATTTGAATAGGGCATAATTGCTCTGAAAGGAATGTTTGCTTACTCCTCAGTAGTTGCCAGCAAATCTAGAAATAAATTGCAAGATTGTGATGAACTCATTCAAAGGTACTGAACTTTTTCTTCGCCTATCCAAAAACTGCTGGTGTTACTGGTAAACTATCTGTTCTTGGGTTGTTACAGCATGGTATATGCAGAAGTGTGGAGTTTTATCCTGAGACAGACCTAATAAATCTTTCTGGCTAGTCTTCCCTGGTATAGAAATGTAAAAACTAGTACAAAAGGATAATATTTGTAACAGTTTAAAGCAATGATCACTTGAGTTAGTTTGCCGGTCAACAACCAATTTTCATATAAATGACTTAGACACACTGAAATACCTCATTTTGCTGTCATTTTCTTTACATTTGCATTTTTCTCTGCAGCCCCTGGCTAAAAAGACTCATCTGAATAAAAGTTTGTGTATGTTGCCATCTTCTAATGATGTGTACATTTTTGTATTTGACAGTGTATCAATTGCAACAAGAGGCACCACGTCCCAAGAGAATCATCTGTCCTCGGGAGGTCAGTTCTTTTGCTCTACCTCGTTATATCTGATGAATTGTCAGCAGCATATGATTACCAAAAAATCTTTTGTACAGTCTGTGGGTATTATTTGTTTTACTTTTCTATGCCATTATTTTATGGAATCATTTTTCTTAAGGTTGATTAATTAAAGGTGGATAATATTTGCTAATTAGGAATGGCAGCCTCATTCCACTATTGGAAGAACCTTCATTAGACAAGTACTTATTAATCATTGTTTAGTGTGCTTTTCTGCCTAAAGTTTTGAGTTTCCTTGTCAAAATGAAGGTGTATTTTTCTTCCTGTATCTGCATAATAGTGTCTATGTGATATGTTTCAACATGATACACGTAGATTTAGTTTGTTGAATGCTTCCTGCCAGGTGCTGTGTTCAAGTTAAAATATTGAAATGATAGCCAGAGAACTCTGTGCTCTCAGAGAAACTTCGAAAATTATAGAATATTTAGAAATATACAGGGCTGCAGGTTTGGCTGAGTCATCTTGTCCCCCTGATTTCTTTTTCTGTATTTCTCCAATTCTTATTTTAGTATGTCAGTTCATCAACCTGCATGGCATAAGAGTAATGGCAAACATATGTAGATATCTCTGCTCAGTCAATAAGACTGCGATAGTTTTATCTTCCATAATGTCAGGGACAAATTTTGTGCAAATAGACATGTAATACTAGCAGTAGAAATGCTAAACACATGAAGTGATTGCACAGGGTGTAAAAGATGACGTTTAGGAAGATAGAAGCTGTGGCTCATCAGTGTGATATATAGCTCTACTCCCAGACATCATCCAGAGCTCTGTCCTGCTTCACACACTGTGTGCCCATGCAAGTAGAGTCCTACCATCTGTCAAACATTAACATACTGTCTCAAAACACTTCTGTGTGAGGCAGGAGGTTTTGTAACAAGGCACAGCTACTTTCCTGGCTTTGTGAAGAAAATCTATTGCAAAGCCAGGAATTGAGTATGGCTTACCTGAGTCCACCCAGGGCCTTAACCAAAAGAGCACTGCATTTTTCTCTTAAGTGCCTTCTACTAGTTGCAGAGCAGGGAGAGCAGGCTCTTGGCCAGAGACTGGAACTCCTCAAGTCCTGTCAGTTTGGGATGGTCCCAAGACATATACACAGAATGCAAAGAAGGACAAGTAAAACACCAGAGTGGGTGAACCCTTGTGTCATCCTTTCTCCCTGTCAAAGAGGAAGCCTGGGGAGAAGAAGCATGAGCTAGCCCTCTGGGACTTCAGTGCACATGTGCTGACAGGTTTTATCAAGACCTTCCTCTCTGAAATCCTCATGCAAACCAAAGGACAGTTAGATCTCTGTGGCTGGTATTCTTTAAAGGAGAGGACAGTAAGGTTTTTACTAAATGAGTGTCATATAACAGGTATCAAACTAGTCATGTTATAGTTAAAAATATAAAGTTTTTAAGGTAAAAAAAATAAGGTAAACAAGTAATTTTCTTCCAGAACAGCCTTAGAGGAGTTTCTTTCTTTTTTTTGAGATAATAGTTTATCTATTTTACCTATTTCATATTGAGACTACTCTGAGGAAGAACTTGTCTTTAGGAAACCTGTTTAATAAGCACTGAATGCTTAGGAAGCCATGTCTACAATATGAACTCATCTTTCCAGGAATACAAGTTAATCTGCATAAATTTAATCCAAAATATATTTTGTTAACTCAAATTTAAGCGTTTTCTATTTCGCCTTCATGAGAGAAAATTTGAATCAAGCCAAAATAGTCAAATTGTGGTAGCAATTGTATTCTTGTTCTAGAAACAAGATTTTCTACTCAAGGGGAGTGAATACACAGCTGTGAACTCCTCATCAGTGTGCTGTATTAAACTTACTTACTTGAATTTAAGAACATGTTATGTACAACTGAAATTATCCTTTTTACCTGATGTTTAAAGACCATACATATTTTGTGCCTATTCTAGTCACTCCCAAAGATTTGCAGGAAGAAGTTAAGATCATATTAATTAAATAAATACATAATTGACAAAGCAGGACATAACAAAATAAGTAAAAGATGTCTGTTTTGCATAATCTGGTGACTAATAAACCGTTTTCAGCTGCTCACTTTATAGACTGCAGAATCCTTTTCTGAGTTTTTTGGATTTTTGTTTTAAGTTAGTGAAAAAGCTGAAAATACAGAGGCTTTATTTAGGGTTAGGTATATAAAGCAGTATGGATTCTCACAAACATGATCTTTGATCCTTGTTACTTGGATTTCGAATCTTTGTGTAGCTCAGTTGCACGTGTTCGCAGTTTGATTGCCAGAAACACAGATTCTCTGACCCAAGAGCCAAAAAGCCACTATGACACTGCTGATGTGCTTTATTTTTTGCATGAAGTTGGGGAGGTGGGGCAGATGGGATGTCCTGATACCTAGAAGATGGCACCATACACAAATATGTGGTTCATATTACCAGTTTATATTATGAAGTAGAACGGCATAGTGGTTTTATAGAACATCACTGATTATTTTAGAGAGGAAATTCAGGACTCTGTTCCTATGGCATCTATTAGTTTTTTCTTAGCACACAGACTGTAAGGTGGGTGCTTTGGGGTTGCTTTTCTTGAATCTATCTTGATTTCAGTGTCATCTGATGATTTTACAGGCTTGCTTCACTAAAGATGGTGTTTTATTAATCCTGAGTTTGCAAGTTACATAGAAAGATCTCAAAATCCAATTTAGTGTTGTTTCTGAAAATATATTAATTGGAAATATAATTGTTATTAAGTACACAACATGATACTTATCCAGCATCTGAAGAGAAGGTGTCAGGAGGATGTGTGGCTGATGGAAAAGATGTGTGTCTCCATGTGCATGTCATGGGAAGTGGACTTTGCTGAGGGTGTTTCCATGAGTAATTTAGTATTCAAACTTCTTCAGACATATCTAAAAATTGCAAATAATTTGAAATCCTTCATACTTTTGGGAAGATGTCTTTCATTATTGGCAAATTCTACGCTGTTTGCAAGGAAATTGAAGCAGCTGCTGCAAACTGAATCTGTAACAACAACAAAAACAAGGATTGGAGGTTGTTTTTTTTTCTCTCACCATTTAGTGTTTTCATCATTTCTCCATCTTCTCCATTGCCTTCTTTCACATTCTCCACATTCATTTGCTCTTCCATTACTTTTCTATTGCTCCATAGTCACAGGGGTTTTAGCCTCAGATATCTGCAGTTCTACCATCTAATTTGTTCAGATTTCTTGATGAACTATACTGTGGAGACAGAAATCACCTCTCCTGATATGTAAACCACCAGACTAAAAGCTAGGACTGTAAATAAAACATGAACGTTTATATCTTTGCATCTTTGAGCTTTGGTATCATGATTTTCCTTTTGTTCTTTTGGTTGCATAAATATCTTGTCAGCAAAAGCAGGTCATTCTTGCAAAGGGAATCATATTGAATGAACTGTTCGGGCTTCAGGTATCCAACATCTTTTAATTAATCACCACTGGCAGCAGACTAGTGTGAATATCCTACCTTCCCAATAACACTGGATTTCTGCCAATATTCTCATTTGTAACCATATTCCTTCCAGCAGTGTTTTAATGATTTAGCTTTTAAACAGAAAAAGTTCCATTTAAAAGCTCTGTTTAGGTGGAGGAGTAGCCTTTAAATATTGAGTAGTGTGGTGATCAGCACCAAAGAATCAGATCCATGTTGTGGGGTAGTCATATTATGAAGTGTCTTTTAGGGTTTTTTTCTACAGAAATGCTTATGAAAAAATTGCATTCTCAGAAAATAACTCAAGCTTTCAACTTCCTTGTTTTATTCAAAAGGAACATGTCAAATGATTCTGAATTTTAAGAAGTATTTCAGGAGTAGATATTTGAAGTTAAAATATCTTTCAAAGAAATGGAGGCTCTAACAAAGTAAAAAAATTAAGGAAGGATGGTGACATTACATTGGACTATTTTTGGTTAAACAATAGGCACATTCAATATTCTTTTCAAAGAGGGAATATGTCTTACTCATGAGTTCTTGGATTATTTTTGTGTAAATATTCATACCTGTGAATGGTATTCCCATTCTGTTCCAAGAAAACCTTAATTGCTGATAGCAATTTTTGAGGCTGGTGAATTTGTCTGCATTAGACCTTCCACATTCCTAACAGTGCCCTGGCCAAGCCAGTGTTAGCAACATTGTGAAACTTCTCTAAATTTCCCTAGTGTAGACAAAGCCTTAGAGCCCTAACTTATATTATTATGTAGAAAAATGTCAGTTAATTGCCTTCCTTGCTGTTCTGAATTCCAAATAGGTTGTGTCAGAAGCTATAGAGATTATTGTCTCTGCTTTTAAAGCATAAAAATCATGGTTTCTTGACTAAAAACAAACATGATTACAAACAGGAGACTGTTCTCTGAAAAAAAAAATCCCTTTTTCTTTTTGCTTAAGTCATTGTAAGAGATTAAAATAATGATGGCATATTACAGTGTACTGCTGAGAGTCTTAAACCATCCAGAGGGTCAGAATCTGACCCTCTGGGTATCCATTACCTAGATTTATCAAAACAAGTGTATAGACTGTGGCATTTCATAGAGCATAACAGTTGAAATGGTCACAAACAGGTTTGTAAAGCTGTTGCCATCTTGTGCATTAGCAGCTGCAAATATGCAAGATTATTACACATCTCCAAAACTGAACTGTTGCAAATTACTCTTTGCTCAGTTCTCCTCAGAGTTTCTTCTGAATCTAAGATTCAAGCTAAGAACAGTGCAATTAGAAGAGTATCATTTAAACAACTGCAAAAATAAAAACACTGGTTACTTTTATCAGTCGTTCTTTCAGATACAACAATACTTTAAATTTGTATATTAGGAAAAGCTTGTGATTAGGCAAGGTTGAGCAGAGTTGTTAAAATTCAGCCTTAGTAAGATATTTGCATAGTTTATCTGACTGGATAATAAGTATTTAATCCTTGCAATAAGTCTTCCATGAATTCCCTTATTCTGCTCACTTAGTGACCTTTACAAGCTGAATATTTCCTCTTTCCCTCTACCCTCATCTTTCTAAGAACAATTTCCATACTGTGGCAAAGTACTAGAGAGCTGTAATAGGGAAACGAAATTGGCCATAAAATTGGTGGTAAATAATGGGAGTAAATGGGAATTTTCATGGCACTTGTTCAAATCACTCTGCTGCAAAAAGTCAGACACTGCCATGAGGTGTCTTTTACTGTCAGTCCTGAGAGCGTATCTGAGATAATTCAGAATATTATATTATCTTTTCCTTAGAAAGAAACCTCAGAACACACACAGTGACACACCAAGAGACCCCATCAGCCAGCAATTAAGTGAAAATGAGCAGAATAGTGCTGAAAACTGTTTTCATTAATGAAAATGTTTGTACATATAAGACTTAATGGAGCCTATATTTTCAAATTCTTATAATATTGCTGATGCTTTAATTGTGTTTTTGTAATCCTCTTTATGATAGAAACAAAAAGAAACAAAGAGGACACAGCAGTAGTCTGTGGGTTGCAAATGAAGATAAAGAGCTATTTTGAATAGACATTGGTGAGAAGAGGAAAGTTCTTCAGCTGAAATCTATAGCAAGGAAGTAGGAAGCCTGGCTGCACTGGTGGTGGCTGAGAAGAGTTGAAGGCCAGGATGGGTGGTCCATTAAACTGGTGCAGAGGGCCTGTGGAACGTAAAATATATCATATCCAACATCCCTCTAAACTGACTACCTGCAGGCTTTTCCACATAAATTTAAAATGTGGGTTTAAAATTTTACAGAAAAAATGTCATTTTTCTGTAGTATCTGCATAGTGAATTTTTCCCCACAGAGTGCCTGTGGTTTGCAGCTGAAGAAAGAAGGGAGGCTGGAATATTGCTTGCCCAAAATTCGCTTTTACTCATCATATCAGAGAAATTTGCCAGTGTTTTTTTCCAAGGCATTTTAATGACTGACAGGAAATCTCATCTCTACTAGAGTCCATGAGTCTTGCAGTCTCACTCTGCTGCAATAGTAAGGTGGTGGAGCATTCAGACGAAACCACATCATTCTCATTTTAACAGTCCATTGACTACTGAACGGAGGAGAAAACTTCCTAATTATTCTGCAGGCATGATAGTAAATATTTCATTTAAATAGTTACAGCTAAACAAAACTAGAAGAGATTTATCTGTTTCACTTGAATTTCCTCAGTTTTGATTTGCTAATGCTTTGGGTTATGATTTGCAAATTAGATCTGTGTTCCTCTTCATCAGAGGAATATGGTATGAATCAGTTGGTGTGTTTATTGATCACTGTGAAATGGGAAGGTTAAAACCATCTTTTTAGAAGACATGATGGCAAGCTCTGACTTGTTTGATGAGCACAAACTGTAGGTAGCTGTCTTTATGGACTGATGAACATGCTAATTATCCCTCTGGGTTTGCTTAAAATCTTTGCAAAGTTTCACGCTCCCTTCCATTTATCCTTGGAAGTGGGTGATGTGCATGTGTCTGTGATTTTGCTATTCTCCTAGATTTTTATTTGCTTTTATCCTTGTTACACACCAGTCTTTTAAGCTGGTTCTTTTTATTTAGACATAGTGTTGAATATAAGAAGTTTTCAAGCCAAAATAAATGAAAGCCTCTTTCATATTTTGACCTAGATAAAGTTTATCAATAAGCCTACATGTAGATGAAAAAGCTATGTGCTTGTACAGATTTACATACCTGTTCCAATTCAGACCAGTATTCCTTGTGCCTGGTTAAGTAATGTCTAGAAGGGGATGGCTCTGTCTCTGCTCTTTGATTGATACCTTTTGTCTGGTATCTTTTCTCAAATTTCAAGATGAGGAACTGTCCTGGCTTAACCCCAGCCAGCAGCTGAGTCCCACATAGCTGCTCAGTCACTTTCCCATCAGTGGGAAAAGTAGAAAGTTCATGGGTTGAGACGGTTTAATAGGGAAAGCAAAAGTTGCACACACAAGCAAAGCAAAACAAGGAATTAATTCCCCGCTTTCCATGGGAGGCAGGAGTTCAGTCATGCCCAGGAGAGCAGGGCCCCATCATGCATAAGAGTTACTAAGGAAGACAAATGCCATCACTCCAAATGTTTGCCCCTTCCTCCTTCTTCTCTCCACTTCATATACTGAGCATGATGCTGCCTGATCTGGAATATCCCTTTGGTCAGTTGGGATCAGCTGTTCCATCTGTGTTTCCTCCCAGTTTCCCATGCACCCCAGTCCCCTCACCAGCATTACACTATGAAAAGCAGAAAAGGCCTTGGATCTGTGTAAACCCTGCTCAGCAATAACAAAAACATCTCTGTGTTATCAACTTCCATCATAAAGCCAAAACACAGCCTCATACCAGCCACTGTGAAGAAAATTAGCTGTACCCCAGTCAAAACCAGGAACTCAGAGTATTGAGCAATTGATGAATTTGTATTTCCTTATATGAATAAATATAGAAACTTTGCCCATCTCTCTGTCCTACTTCCTGTACTTCCTGTACAGGTATGTGTATAGTAGCTGCAGACAAGAACAATTGAATCAGCCAGTTACACACATCTTTTTGGAACTGTGCCCTGTTGTGGCATGCATCATATGAATGTTTCAGGGCTTCTCCCTTGTTACAGAAGGATCCAGAGCACTGATGTGGCTTATTGCATTTATCTGCTGCTGCTGGGGATATTTTTCTTCACAGTTAAATGACTCAACAGAGCATTCTTGAAAAAAAAAGGAGCATAGTTTAAATGCTGTATTCAAATTTTTCATCTTGCATTCAGGGTAACATAG
The DNA here is from genome assembly GCA_020086605.1 of Lanius collurio. Taxonomy (NCBI): domain Eukaryota; kingdom Metazoa; phylum Chordata; class Aves; order Passeriformes; family Laniidae; genus Lanius; species Lanius collurio. The sequence continues at coordinate 7,366,852 of JACBWW010000012.1, forward strand.
ATATTCCTTTTACATTTAATGATGCCCTTACTGAGTGAATGGAAGCTGAATAACCAAATAGATGACTCCTGCTTTTGATGTTGAAATTGTGTGAACCTGACCTTGTCTCCCCCAACTGTTTAGCAGAAGCTTTCTTGATTAAGATTTATTTCATTTTCTTTTAACTCACGTTCAGCAGACCATTATTTTCTTTACTAGGTGAGAAAGTATTTTGATTTTACTTTTTTACTCAATCTTGATCTTTTCTGTTAGAGCTGAGTATATACAGAAATATATTCTGGTTTAGTAGCAATAGTGATGTCCATGTTGGGAGAGATTTTTGTTATCTTCTGGAGTTTAGAGTGTTTTGTCTGGTGTATTGATTATTGGCTGCTAGTCAGTTTGCTCAAGGTCATAGAAAGGAAACAAACCTGAGTTAAAAATACCCTCAGAAAGGATGGCTTAAAGCAGCTCTTTTGAAAGTTTGGTACAAGCAAATAAGTAAACAAGTGAATTAAATTGTTTGGATATCATTTGTCTTTAACAATGGTAGAAATAACCTTGACTGAGTGGAAATCAACCTGCAGTAAGTGCCACAGTAACAGTCACATCTACTGAGCTCCCTGTGTTTCTTTGCTGTGTGTTATCCTTCTGCAAAAGAATCACTATGCATTTTACCTTCTCCTTAGGTTGCAGCACACCATCAGAGCAGAGATGTTGTCCAGCTTTGAACAGCAGTTAAGAAAAGCATTCTTTGTGCCCTTCACTTTTATCTTATATTCTTTCACAATCTTCATATTGGTGACAACTACTCCTACCTTCTCTCTGGTGCTGTAAATTTTTCCGCAGAATTATTTTGTTAGAAGATACCAAACACAGTTTGTCACTTTGTTATGACGATGGGTTTCAACTGGCTTCTGTTATTTAGTTTAGTGGTGACAAGTTTATCACATGAAGGTTTGTCTTTCTCCTCCAGAACAGTTCACTTAGTGCACTGCCTTCTCAGTGCTGCCTTCTCTCCTGAGAGCCTCATAGAGGTGGGCAGAGTATTATTGTGGTTTTATATGAGATTTATACAGCCTATTCAAGTCTTCTTCCTGCTTATCCCTATCTCCTGAGAACAGTCCAGGCCCAGATGAGGAATAGGCTGGACTGTGCTACCTTGGGGCCAGAAGAAACTCAAGATGTTGTCATTCCTATGTCAAGAAAATATGTTTGTATATCCATTTCTTAAAGCCTTGAAAAAGACTTCGTGAGGATTTCTTGACTGCCTCTGATTATTTATTTAGTGTTTAATTATTTTTAACATTTTTCTAAGTTCTACCTTTTTTTTAGTAGTTTAAGCCTATTTCTTCTTGTTACATCTAGTCAGAGCAGAGACAACCAATTTATTTCCTCTGGAAAACAGCCTTTTTTGTACCTGTCTGCTACAGCCCCTATCTTCTATTCTTTAGGCCAGTCTTTCTTCATGTCTTTTCACTGTTGCTAAATCCCTGCTCACTCCATTTATTTGCTCCAGTCCTTCTTGAGACAAGGTGCTGAACCCACAGTCACTATTCCATCTAGAGGCTTTCTGAGTGGACATTGCAAGGAGAGGATTATTCTAAGGTGTCTTGTCAGCTGCGTTGCTGGGTTTGTACCTCAGTGTGACTTTCTGGGTTTGGCAGTTTTTGCTATAGACAGCATAAAGTGATTCAAGTTCATTTATTGATCTGTAACGATGGCAGGATCCTTTTCTGCAGAGATCTGTCTAGTCATTGGCCCTCTGGTGCTTTGAATGGATTTCATGTCTTGCTCCCAGCTACTTTTTGGAGGCACTATTATCCCTCGCTGTCTCATGGCTGAATGTCCATCCCTCGAGTAACTCTGTGACTGAATGACAAAAGGAGGTGCATACTTTCAAAACTTTTCATGTCACCTTTCTCTCTGGACAGCCTCTGAGACATGGGCAGTGTGAATGGAATATGTCCTGGGGCCTTGGGCATTGCCGGTTTCTTTCTGAGGGATGCCTTTGCTCCTCGCTCACCACACAATCCAGGCACAGGAACATACTCATGAAGGAACATGCTGGATAGGCTTGCCATATGAAGCCTGTTGGATCAGTCATGCTGAGTGACATTGACTGAAAATCTTAAGGGAGAAGACCATCTTTTCACTGTGTAGGTACACTTTAAGTTCCACAACTGGCCTATCTTTGGCCAGGGATTAGACATGTTACGTTGCTGCTGCTCCTAATGCCAAAATTAGCAACAGACTTTGTGATGTGAAGCATTTTGCAAAACCAAGAGTTGTTTCTCTTTGAAAACATTGGTGCCAGAGAGCCTGATGAGGTAATAGAAAAAAAAAAAGTGGTTAAAAGGTACCAAAAAAAAAAAAAAGTGGATAAATATTTTCCATCCAAAAGAATGTTCTCCCAATTTAAATTGCTTAAGAATCATTGGCGTGAAATAATTTGTCCTATTTGGAGAAAATTTGAGATACGCTAATTGATCTGAGTAGGATTTTCCTTAAATTTGGAGGCAAAAAGAATGGTTTTATAGGAGTAATGAAATACAGCATAGCTTTCCTGCATTCCATTTAATGAGGGCTTGCAACCTCCCTTAATCCGTTTTGGTTGTTGATTGTAGGTACAAAGTTTGCAGTGGGTTTATGATAAATCTGCCAAAAGCTGAACAATACAGACAATAAACTCCTTTTCTTTACAGTCTGTTTTTTACTGGGCTTGTCTTGAAAGCTTCTCTCCTATTTCTCTTTATGTCAAACTGAGCTGAAAAACATATTTATATCCAGTCAACCAGAGTTACTGAAAAATAATTAGGATTGTTCCAAACAGAAAATATATCAGATTAAACTTCCTTTGGGGAAATGCCTCGCTGCCTGCTCTGAGTAAACACACCAACATTATTAACTTGTGGATCTTGTTTCTCTGTTCTTTCTGTGTGTTGGAAAACAGAGAACCGGGTACAATACCAGGTATTGTTTCCCTTCTCCTTTTATATTCTCATCATGGATATATTAAGGTAGTGGCTGAAACAGGTCCACAGTACACAATGTTATGCTGTGCTGGCCCTTCTGAATTAGAGAATTTCTGTCCTAGGGGCATTTCTAAACTTTCATTCCAGCATTTCTAGATTTCAGCTATGGCCACTGGACAAGAAAATATGTCTTGTGCAATGAAGCTGAAGAGAAATTAAATTTTTCTGAAATTAGGGTTATCCTATTTCTGTGGTAGTACTTAGGCAGAAAGAATTCTTCAGGGTATCTTCAAATCTTCAGTGCAGTGTGGCTTGGTTGTCAATGCTTGCAATGAAAATCTGTCATATTGTGGGATGCTCACCTCTTGCCTGCATGATTCCCAGTAGTTTTGTGATGAGTTATCTTGCAGAGTGGTGTGGTATTTTAATACAATAATCTGTACATTAGTGGGAGTATGTCATGCTAGGGCTAAACCATCCTGGCCAGAAGAGGAGCCACAAATCCCAGTGCATTAAAATTCAGTAAACTTCAAAATTATGTAAATATAATATATTGAATTAGCTCAAATAGCTAGCTCATTTTAAGAAGACTTATTTTCTTCTCAGTGTTGACATCAAATCCAAGTACAACTAACTCCATACCTTTAAGAATATGCTGTAATATTGTTAAAAATTATGTAAAAGTAGACTGTGAACAAGTAAGGTTTTCTGGGGGAGGTGGGGAGAGGCAATCAGGTTTGGCTGGCTGGGAGTATGCAGAGTCTTTCAAACATGAGTTTCCAAAGGCCTTTGTAGAGTGCCAGGAGAGCTGTGCAGGGTTTCATTTCTCTTTGAGCATGCATCAAGATTAGATGTCATTGAATGTTGCTGGCTTTGTAAAATTACTGGATTAGTAGTGATTTAGGTTATTTTGCCATACTTCTTATTTCCTGATCAATGTGACAAGATTTTTAAACAATTTTGGCATTCACCGGTGTTTCACAATTTATACAAGGATGAATTTTATTAGTGATTTTCAGCATTTTCCCCATGGCTTCTGGAACAACAGCCAGAAATGCCTGCTTTGGAAGAACATTTCTGGTTTGAAATTGGCAATAATACCTTTTTCTAAGCCAAAAAATTATCATCTCACATTTGAATTGAAAGCTGCCATGTACTTTTAGTGGAGAGGGAGAAACCATTTAATTTATCTTCTGCATGGGGGAAGTAAAAGCAAGCCGGGATGCTCTTTAAGGCAAAATATGTTTTCACTAGTGAAGAGCTGTAATTTGCCTTATGCAATTTTCCTCATTTTTGTACTTTGTTTTTGTCTGTTAGTGTAAGAGTCCATAAATGACTGAAACCCTCTGATCTCTCCCCTTGCTCAATGTCCAGGGAGTGATGCACAGAACCAACTGGTTGCCCAGGAAAGGTGGCTCTTTTTTCAGCAAGGAAATTGTGAGGACTGTACTGAAAGTGATGAAAGTGTTCTTCATGGGCATTATCGATGCAAAAAAGCCTGAGTGTGTATGTCCTCAGAATAGGACTGATTGTTCTGGGCTCCTACCACCACTTCCCTACCTGTGGATTTTCTACTCTTTCCACGGCTAAGAGTTCTTTTAGGTGGATCTGCTTGACTTTGTGTGTGCAAGCCCATTTATAACAGGAGAGGGAAAGCTAATCCCAACTGAATTTCAGTCACCTTTGCCTTCTGGAATATATAGAATTTCCCTTGAAGTTTTTACAGAGTCTGCAGTCGGCACAAAATAGACCTACTGGCTCCTTTGATATTTTTAAGCCTCTGCTTCATCAATTGTGCAGGCTTTTGGTTTATTTCCAACTTCAGTCCAACATTCTGGTTTTGATGTAGAGACCCTGATGTTATTTTTGATCTGTTATCTTGCTTTAACTTTGTTTCCTTGTGTTTGTTCCTAGGGATAAATTTGGTTAGGACAGAAATTATTATTTCAGGGTAAAGGTTGCAGTGAGCACAAGAGGGGATTTTTAGATCCTGAGGCACCTGGATGGTCTGACAGATCTGGAGCTTCATTTCAGTAAATACTACAGTATCTTTCCTGTCTATGGTCAAACACTGAAGTTGTGGTGATTTTAGACACATGAATGCTAAAAGATGTTAAAGTTTTGTTCTATGGAATAGGGGGAAGAAGAGAGAAGTAGACAGGCTTTGTGTGGATTCTCAGCAGAGCAGATCTTTTTGCTCATGAACAGCAGGAGGAGTGGAAATCACATTATCCAGGGTGGTTTAGTCAGTTGCTAGTTAAATGATAAAAATTTCACAGAAAAGTTTGTATTTTTGCATAAAATAGTATGAGAAGGATGAAAAAAATGTGCCTCCCTTTGTTCACGGAGTTGTTTCCAGATTGCTTTTATACTTTATATATATATATAGTTATATATATATATACATATAAGGGGGAACTTGTGCTTAAAGGTAATTTTGAGGGTGGGTGCTAGTAACTCATTTTTCTGAGGTAGATTGGGGTTTATTCTGTATATAAGTGCAATCAAGCTAAATCAGTATTTTTAAATAGATGCAGATTCTGACTACTAAAGGGAAGTCATGCTTTACTTCTATAGTCTAAAGGTTTTATTTATTTAGTCTAAAGGTTTTCAGTGTACTGAGAGTGTACTGAGTAGCCTTTGTTTCCATGAAAGAGAAGATTGCATGTGGTGGTCTTACCTAACCCAGCTTCTGATATCCATTTTTTAATTGAGTTGCCAGCTAAATCTATGCCTTCAACGGTTATTAAGGTCTTTAAGGATGACAGGAAGGCTGCACAGTTCCAAGAATACAAAGTCATATAGTGCTATTGAAGGTGAACATATGAGCAACCTCCTTTCAAGGTTAATATGTCTTTTCTTGATATTATTTTTTTACTTATAAAAATAGAAACTTAAATTGAATTTATACAATTTCTTCTCTGAGGTCCCATATATGCACATAGAAACACAGCACCTGCACTTGGCAATTCCTTTGATTTTGCCCTCTCTTCACTTCTGTATTTTCTTTTCCCTCTTATTCCTGCCCCTCAGAGCTCAGAAATGTTTGTATCAAGGTATTATTCCTGGGCAGGAGTTTCAAGGGTATGATACTGCTATTGTTAGTGCCATGCTAGAAAAGAAATGCCGAGCTGGGAAAGAAGCACAGTAAGGACTTGATTGAACTCCCATAGGTCTTCCATTGAAGATTCTCATTATCTTGTACAGACTTTTGTTCATCTTGTGCTGTGTTGTAGCCCTAGTGACTGCAGGGTAGAAAGTCAGCTGCCTCCCTTCAGTGCTTGGCATGTAGATTATTGAATCAAAAATGTGACAGTTATGCATTTGCTATTCATAAAAAAGAAAAGGAAAATCTTTGCCAATTTAGAGTTTTTTATGAGCAAAATAAGACATCATGAAAACAAGAACAAGAGCACTTGTTTCTAATCAGAGAAATCGAGAGAAAATCACTAAATGGGTTTTATGTTAAAGAATGAAACAGTTTTGAAACCACAATTTGTCTACATGCATTAGCATGTATGAAGTAGTAATTCCACTGATACAGACATCTTTATCGAGATATACAGAGCTCAGATAATCTTCTTCAATAATTTGGAGGCTTCATGTGTATCTTACATGAAGTTCTGTCACGCTTGTTGTATGAAAGCACTGACTGAAGCTACAGCCCGGCGAGATGGCACTTATTGGTACGCGCTGTACCTGGGGAGGGAGGGGCTCCTTCTGAAGGCACTGAGGTGGGGATGCGCCCGAGCAGGAGCCCGGGCTGCGCTAATGACCCACGGCCGGAGTGTAAAAATGACCCACGGCCGGAGTGTAATAATGACCCACGGCCGGGCTGTGATAATGACCCACGGCCGGGCTGCTATAATGACCCACGGCCGGGCTGCTATAATGACCCACTGCCAGGCTGCTATAATGACCCATGGCCGGGCTGCGCTAATTGGGGCACCAAGGCCGGGCCGGCAGCGCCCCCTGCCGGCCCCGCCGCGGGAGCCGCCGACAAGGGACGCGGGGACCGGGAATGGCACCGGGAGCCGGGGCTGCCGGACGGGTCACCTGTGGAATCCCTAAGATTTGGTTCAAACACCTCTGAAGTAATAGGAGTTTTCCCGGCCACTTCCAGTGTACTTCGGGTCTGGCCCACAAAAGCTTGAGATTTCACAGAATGTAGGACTAGGTGTAAATACATAAACCCCTGTTTGCTCAAAGCGTATTAGACATTTTGTTTTCAGTCAGTTGCCATATAAAGGCAAAAATGCATATAAATGTCCGTAAGTATATATAGTACATATACATAATGCACATGGAATACAGATAGAGGGTATACAAATGTATACAAAGGGTATATAACAAAAATGGTCCTACTTTATGTTATAAATACAAGATTGGCAAAACTGCAGAAAAATATTCTTTGTCTGTTTGATCAGATTTCATACAATTATGTGTAGTTCTATTTTTTGACCACTGATACTTTTTTTCCCCTCCCAGAAATATATCAATGAAACCTTCTCTTCCATTTTCGTTTTTCTTTTCTTCTGTGTAGTCGTGTTCCAGTCACAGTTCTGAATGTGCAGAATTTTGGAGCTTAGATGGGTGCAGTAGTCCTCATTATTCATCAATAGTAATTTATTTTTATGTTGTTTATTTAGAATTATTTTTTTAATATTTCTTTCCTTCAAAATTTAGGTGGAGAACAGACCAAAGTATTACGGAAGAGAGTAAGTGTTTTTCTCTTTTAAGTGTTTGTTGGGTGTACCCAAAAGTTGTTGCTCTAGAACAAAAAATAAAACAAAAAAAAAAAAAAAAGCCCCATGGAGGTCTAATAAAATGTTTTATTTACCTTTCACTTCAAATGGGAGCTAAGTATCATGAAAGCCTGATAGTATAGCTGTGTCACAGTCCATTACTACTGCTCACAATCCTTGGATTATGCTGTTGTGTGAGCCTGCATGTTTATTTTGCTTTTCTCAGGAGAGTTTTGTGGGGAAAAAAATTGTCTGGGGTATTTATTCCTTTTATTTTGGTTGCTGCTTAAACCTGTTAGTGGTCCTGCACTGTCCTGGGGAGGGGAAAAACAGCTTGTCTCTCTCATTGCCTTTTTGTGAATGTTCCTAATCTTTCATTACCCTACTGAGTTGTGGAGGTATGTGTGTACACTGCTGCTTGTGTAACTGTTGCTCTCCCTGCTAAAGTTACAAGGTCCAAAACACCCAAAGAAGAGGTGTATTTTTGTTTGAAGGAAAAAAACAAACCACTGGAGTGTGATTCCTTTGCACTCAGCAGTCTTTTTGCCAATAAATAACTAGAAAAGGGCTGTGTTGTGTATCAGCATGGAGGTCTTGGCAGGTGAAGTTGAAAGGCACAACCACTGCAGCAGCCACCCAGACTTGGCATTTGGCCTTTACTTGAGTAATATACTGAGACCCCAGCCCTTATCACTAGCTAAATTACTTAGATCCCATGTTCTATTTTTTATTCCATCCCAGACACACCATCTGTCTTTAATGATCCTTTTCTACCATCAGAAGACTCAAGAGCCGGTAGCTTTGGCCCTAATTACTGAAGTTTCATTTTTTTAAATATTATCTTTGCCAACGAGGAATTCAAATGCAGCCAATAGAGTACAACAGAGCTGAAGACAGCAGCCAGTTGAGTAACAAGTCACACTTCCTACAGCAGGACTTGTAAAACTATTGCTGCAGTCTCTTATCCAGGAACATGCTTGGGTTTGTGGAGCAGCAGGACTGGCAGGAACTGCAAGACATCACCCCAGTTAACCTGTCCAGGCAAGATCTCCTTAGTCATTATCATTCAGAAAGGAAATCTCAGAAGTACTGAGGCAGTCCTGTAAAAGCAATTGACTCAGTACTCAGTAGTACTTAGAAAGAGAAACAGGAATTTCTAGGGAAAAAAAATTGAAAAACCCATAATTACCTTACTATATAAATCTGTGAGGCAGCTGCATTTTAAGTATTGCACATAATTCTGGTCCCTCTCTACCCTTTTCTCCTCCATCCTTTTCACAAAGGTTTTAGGAGAAGATAAAGGTACTGTGAGGGGCAGCAATGGTGGAGCAAAGGGATGCAGCTCCTGCCACAGGAGAACAGGTCTCCTCAGTGGTGCCCAAGGAAGGGACGTGCAGAGTGTCCTTTTCAAGTTCATTGCCAGAGGCAGCTGCACAGGCCAAAAGCACCGAGATCTGAAAGGGTTTACAAGTGAGATTCTCAAATATATGAAGGGTAAGGTCAACAGAGATCAGACACAATTGTGTCTAAAGCAGTGATGGATAGACAGGGATGTGAAGTGAAAGAAATATGTCACTGCTTCCTGCACTCTTTCTGTAAGCATTTCTTGTCAGCTGCTGTCAGAAGCAGGCATTAGTTCAGGGGATCTTGTACCACGTACAAGCTCTTTTCATGCTCCCATAAAAGTGTACTAAAAATACCCATAAGAAAGCTCAGACTACCAAGTGCTTACCACCCATGGTTAAAGAAATTTCACAGGTGCCCCAGGTATTCCATCCAAGTGATTTCTTAAATTTATCCCAGATATTTTGTCCTAATATCTAACTTAAAGCATGGTGTATTGTGTGGTGTATTTTTATTCTTATTATCTTTGACTAAAATTACGGATTGCCCTGAGTTTACTGGTAAAATCATGTTTAAGTTATGTCATTTAAAGATGCTCATCCCCCACCTTTACAGAGAGAAAAGATGAATGAATCCATATTACTTTTTAATACAAAGTCACTCTGGAAAGGTCATCTAAACCTAATATTTTCAACATGTATTAGCTGAGAAAAGGCAAAGTAAAGAGAACGGAACAATTGCATTTACATCCACTGTGTTTTCTTCTCTTTCACTACCAAGCCAGAGGCAGTGTTAGGAATGTGCCACTTCATATGTATTGTCAGAAAAGAGAAAATGCTGAAGGCCAGTACATTTTAGTGCCATTTTTTAGACAGCAGCAAAAATAGAAACTTTCAAAACCTCTGAAGAGACCCTCAGAGACTTTTCAGCTAGCAAGATGTGAGTAGGAGTTAAGACTCCAACTGCTGTCAAGACTGAATTTGTACTTATGGAGAGATCACTGCTAAATATTGGTTTTCATAAGGTTAATTGTGCATTCTAGGCCCTTTTTTTTCTTAAAATAGCAATGACAAAAGAATCAGAGAAGTATTGCTTTTTTCCCAGCACTAAATGAGGAGCTCCTTGACATGAAGAAAACAATGTTTTTCTCAAGACTTCTCTGTACCTTCTTTTACTTTAATATATGCAGAATAGAATTTTGAATAATTGTTTCCATTTTTGTCTCTGTTTTCCTTACAAATTTGAGGAAGCAATATAATATTAAAATAAAGCAAATTGATACTAAGGTCTACTATTTTAATTATGCTTATATATTTTTGTATATAAATACATATCTTTAAATAACTACAGATTTAAATACAATAATTCAATTTTTTTTAAAATGCCTTTCTGCCTAGTTTTCAATTCTGTTATAAGGCCACTAGAAAGGAAACAAGGAGGAGGGGCATAGACTGGTAAGAGAGAAAAGTTGTGAAAAGACAGGGTGTTTACAGAAAATAATCTTGGTTGCAGCTGAGTTTATAGTGGCTGAAAGCGCATTTACAGTGTAATTGTTGTGTCTATGCTGAACTTGTCCAGGCCAGGTGACCATCCTGCTCCTTGGATGCCACCCTGATGGTTTAGGCCACGGTACTCTAGAGTGCTGAAGTTTCCAAATGCTTTCTGGGGTGGAGAAGGATGTTTTTCTGGTTGGGTTATTCTGTAAGTCACTGAAATATCTTCCCTTAGGTTTCACGGGATCATTTCTCGGGAGCAAGCAGATGAAATACTTGCTGGCGTAGAAGGAGCGTATATTCTTAGAGAAAGCCAGCGGCAACCCGGCTGCTACACCCTTGCTCTCAGGTAAATGCTGTTTTAATAGAGGCTTGTAGTTCCAATGCAAATGTGCTAAATGGAGGGGATAATATCGGTCCATTTTATGTGAAGTCTGTCTCCACCATTACTTAGTACACTGTGTGATACCAGAGTGTTTTTACACCCTCTTGTCAGCAGTTTGACCATCACAGTACTGCAGCAACCCTGTCTCTCCTTCAGCACCCAACTAGGAAGTCCTTTTTCAGAAGCAGATTGTGCCCATTTTCAGATTTTTTTTACATAGAGTTAAGTTTTGTAAAGATGGAGCATCTCCTTGAAAACTCTGTAAAAGATGTGAGGAATAAAGAACAAGAATGCGTCTCAGTAGAGGACACAGCCAAGTTGTTCTCTGAGCTCAGTGTTGTGTACAAACATCAACAACTATCTGTGATAATAACCCCAAGTGAAGCTGGAAAATCATGACGTCCAGAAGCTGAAAACTGGCAATTTCTTCAGGCAGTAGGAGCTCAAGCTTGTTGTAGAAACACGTTGTGAAGCATGAATGCTGCTGCTGAAAGAAGGAAGAGTCTGCTAATCAACTGAATGAAAACTGCAATGGGAACCCAAGCTCCAAACTCACTACCCCTCAGAGGTGCCTTTCCTGGATTAACTGTATCATTCAAAACCTGCCCCCTCAGGTTTTAAAGACACTGTGTATTAGTGGCAAGAGGACAAGATGTTCAGTTGGGTTTTGATGAAACAAACTCCTTGGCAATATTTAGCAATTTTTATAACATTATTGCTCTTGTGAGATACAGATGAACTAAAAGTCTGCATTTTTACGCTTCTGCTGGTAAGATACGAAGAAAAATCCTTTGAGGAGTTACACCAAGTAGCTGTGATACAGTGCTGAAATCATGCTTAGAATTTGTATTGATGTGCAGATGGTAAAGCTGGAAAAGCTGGTGAGTCATGCCAACTAAGAATTGGTGTAAATTAAAACCAATTTGCGTCAGCTGAAAAAGAACAAACATAATTTTGGGGGGATTTTGGAGGAGATTTCAAAATGAAGAATAAAAAAAATGATGAAGGATAAGAATTATGGCAAAATTTCTGTTGTTTTGATGAAACAACATGTTTTCTAAATCCATCTGGATAATTATTTGTAGAATAAGAAACTGAATTTAATTACAAATTGGGAATTCATATCAAAAATGTGGGCGAAAAATAAGAGGCTTAGACCATGTGATTTGAAGGCCTAGCAAAAGCTGCAAAGACATGCAGTTTTGATGCAATATAAGGACCATTTAACACAATATCATGTCTTTGAATGTTGTAATCAATGATGGGATTCCAACCTCAGTGTCACAAAACGAATGTGTTGCTACAGCACTTGGATTATTAAAACACTTTAAAAATCCAATAGATTACACCTGCTGTAAATAGGGCTAGAGTTTTCCCACCTAATTTTGGATATTTAATTGGCCCCTGAATTAAGAGCTTGGTCTCCCTGGCTTCCTTACCGAGGGTGATTCAGACTCTTAGGATTTTGATTACTTGGTAGATGTCTATCTCTTTGTTCACTGTATATATGCCCATATGTGGTTAGGCACCTGCTTTCTGCAACTCAAAAATGCTTCAGGATGGAAGAGCCTTCAACATAGTCTGAATTCTCTGTCTCTTTCTTCTCTCCCTCTGTTTTTTTTCTGGTGTTTGCAGATTTGGTAATCAGACCTTAAACTACAGGTTGTTCTATGATGGGAAGCACTTCGTTGGGGAGAAAAGATTTGAGTCAATCCATGATCTGGTTACAGATGGCTTGATAACACTGTATATAGAAACAAAGGCTTCTGAGTATATTTCCAAAATGACAACAAACCCTATATATGAGCACATTGGATATGCCACTTTGCTTAGAGAAAAAGTGTCCCGGAGGCTGAGCAGAACAAAAAATGAATCAAGAAAAGCAAGTGTAACGAGTGAAGAAAATACTCCGGTTGAAAAGGTAAGTGTTCAGTTTAAAATTTTTGTAATTAATACCAGTCTTTCTATCAAACCTGAGAGGAAAAGGTATTTTGTCAGAAGATCTGTCTCTTTTTTTCTATACTTTGATAAGTAGTGCTATCCCACTGCAAAATTTATATCCTGTTAATATGACCTTGGCTCCCAACTAATATTTGACGGGAGCTTATGATAAAAACTTTCTAATAAGTACCTAGTGCAAATGTTTTCACCATGCAAATATATGGGTATATACAATTTAACTTACGAGCTTCCTCTAAATTTGGTCACCGGCTATGTTTGTCCACGTATATACTCAAGTATTTTCCACAGTAGGGTTATAAATCTGGTTCCCACTGACCCTTCACCACAGCTCAAGTTTGTTATCTTTCTGTACATAGTCCAAAGCTCCTCTTCTTTGCCAAGCCTTGGTGGATGGGTCTCAAATTGGGATATTGTGTGTTTTCTTTCCTTCTCATAGATCTGAAATTGGGGTGTTGTCTGTTTGCCTCCATTTCTTCTTGCTCTTCTCATTTGAAGTGGGCTTTCCTTCATCTCCTTCTCTCATGCACCTGTATCCCATAGCATTGTATGGACTAGGACTTACATGATGATAAACTGAGAATTTTGTGCAGTTAGCAGCCATCTGAAGATGTAAAATTAGAAATTATTTTACATATGAGAAACAGCCTTGTAAGCAGTGACATGTGGGTATTTTCATTTCCCAGGTGGTATGGCAGCAAGAGCTGTCAAACAAAACTTTTTTTTTAATCTGGTCCTTGTGCTGAATTGACTTACTGACATCTGCTAAGCATACTTCTGCAGTGTGACTGTTGATTTTAGTGCTGGCCAGCTAGTTGGGAACTAGAGCCAGTTTGTATTTGGAAAGCAGGGAGTGAATTTGCTGTCATATAGTCATGGCAAGTATGAAAAGAGATCAGCTTTTTTGTGTGTATCCTCATTCTAGGACATTTCTAGCAGAATTATCTGTTGGGTTCACATATCTGCATTGGCTGATTATATACTGGTTTGGATTTCTCAGTTATAATAATTCCTTGAGTAACTGATCTGACATGTAAACCTATTCATCCTCTATAGCAAATTAATTCCATTTACAATGACATTTTTTAGGGAAGGCCTACTGATGCAGGGAAGGCCTTCAGCAAATGGCACAAGTCTTCCCTTCAAGTTTATTTCAAAATGAATCCAGTGGTAATGGTAGTTTTTGGTTCAACTGAATGGTATTGCAATGTCCAGGAGGAGTAGATGACATTGAGATGACCAATGCTTGTTCTATTGATTCCTGTGATTGGTCACTGTTGATTTTGAATGCTGTAACAGGCATGAGAAAGGGAATTTTTACTTTGTTTGAGGCACAATAAGAAGTAGACATAGTGCAGTGTGACAAACTTTTTTTGTGTAGATGTTTCTGTGTAAGTAAGAGAATGGTCCAGAGGGTGTTCTGGAATGGGATCATTAGTGGGATGATTGTAAATATTACATTCATGTAGTGTAATAAAGCAATCATGACAATTGAAACCCATGCTACAGACTCTAGGAAATCAGAAGAATTTGTTTTGTACAAGGAAAAAATACAGTTTCAAAACTGTGTTTAGTTTTACTTACAGTTTTTGCAGTTGAGGAGCAAGTCTTTTGTAATTCTCAAGGTGCTCTCAAAGGCATCAGAGGAGTTTGCTCTAGTACAAAATATTCCATAACAGATTGTGTTTTCTGTTGTGCTTGGGGTTGGATGTCATTCTTCAGGCTGGGCAGCTTTGAGTAGGTATTGCAAAAATCCTTTTAGACCAACAGAAGGCAAACCACTGCTGAAGGGACCCCCGCCTCTCTCCTTCACCACTACCTTTTACTGATGTAGAGTTTTGTGCAGCTACACAATAGGTGACACTAGCAAACAGCTCCAGATTAAAACTGACTCAGCCAGAAGAAAAAATAAGTGAATTTTCTGCTGGATCTGCTACCTGATCCAGCTCATAGGAGTGAAAATGCAGCACAGAGGAGAGTCCAAGATTCTTCCCTGATGACAGCTTAAAAAATATTGTATTGGCTTAATGTGAGAGGAGTGCTGCATTCTTAGTTCCAGGTACCTGTGCTTGAAAATGTTTGGAGTTGATGTAATGCTCTGGCAATGCTGAAAACACACCTCTGGACTTCATTAGTGATTGTATTTAGGTCTTCTTTTGTATTGCTGCTGAATGAAATTTGAGTGTTTAGAGGATTATTTACCTCTGAGGTGGTTCACTATGTGAAAGGCAAGTCCTTGGCCTACAAGGACTTGTGCTCATCTAGATTTTTGTATGTGCAGGCAGGAGCAGCCTGTAAGGCTGGGCTTTGTGGCTGTGCTGTCATGTAAAAATAGCTGGCTTCAGCTAAGCCACTACACTGTTGGCAACCTTCTCTACCTTCCTCCCACAGAGGGGAAGAGCAGAAGGAGGAATAGCAGCTGTTTCTAACATATTTTTCTTGCCAGGAGGAGTAGGAGCAATCACAGCTATAAGAAGAGTGGGGCTAAATAGGCAAGGGGATCTGCTCAGGCTGGAGACCTGATGTAGCAGCTAAAGCCTCCATGTTGATGATTAGGCCTCTGAATGGGCTTCTCTACCAGTACCAGTAGTTTTCCATCATCTCATGCAAATACATGTGAAAAAAAAATATTACATCCACTGAAATATTAGCAACTAAAAAAAAGCTCACAAAAGTATGCATGCTGAAGCCTACCATAGCTGCTTTTGATTCATATTCTCCTGGGGGAAATCACAAGAGGTTTGGTAGCAGACAGAGACTCCCAATTTGTTGCTCACAGTAGCCTCAGATAAAGCATGGACCAGGCTTTGGAATAAACTGGTGAATTATCAAATGTTTTTCAGTACTAACAAATGGGAATAAAACAGGATAAAGGGAATGTCATGTTTGTTTTTATATAAACTTTAGAAGTCCTCTAAAATTGAAGAATATTATGGGGAAGTGGTGGTTCAGTGAGAGTTCTATCAGATGTTTTGCTTGAGGCTTGACATATTGTACAGTATATTACACAAAGGCCATGGTTTGCCCACAAATCACAACCTTCACCCACTTCTGTAACTCCAGTAAATTTCAGACCCCAAAAAATAAGTTAATGAATATTCAGTATGACGTTTTTCTGCAACATAAATTCTTTGCTGAATGTGTGAAAAAAAACATTAAGGTTTTTTTCTCTGGCCAGCTGAAGAGATAAAATATTAAAAAATAAGATTACTGAGCTGGTTTGCTTGAAAATGCTGCCTAGAGTGTTTTGAATGATTCAGAAATGATGAGGAAAAGCCATACACAAAGGACAGAAACTTCCATTATTTCTCAAGAGGAGGATGAGAATTCAGCACTCTAAGGTTAAGCACCAGTACTCTTCTAAGAAATTAGGCTCTTTACAAGTGAGATTTTGTTTCATACTGAAACTAATTCCAGAGTGTGAAAGTGCAGCTGAAGGCATTCATCTCCTCAGTGGGTTTGTTAACACCATCCAGGGAGTCTGTTCCTTCTGTCGCCTCCCATGTTGACAGCAGGGATTATTCAATGTCTCCATCACTCCAGTGCCACCACTCCCGTGGGGTGGGTCGGCCACCAACGCACAGGCTGGCAGGAGGAGCCAGCATTTGGATGAGATGTCTTGGTACTGCCTGGGGTACTTGTCTATTCCCATAATGATGATTTCTTTGAGGTTGTAATTAGTGGAGTCATGCCCATTCCAGATGGGGGATGTGATAATTGGTCTGGATTGAGCTGTTGTTGTTCATGCTTTTTTATGCAACGTTTTTTATATCAAGCCTAAGAAAACATTTATACTTTTAGATAATGATGGTGTTTAATCCAAAAGCTATTTCTGTCTGACTTTGAAGAGGTGCTTGATGTGTAGACACAAATTCTAAATTTTAGTCTGAATATCTTAACAGATCTTTAATCTGAAAGAAACCGCAATGATTTTCAGGAATGAAGTGTTGTGGGAGAACAGCATGCTGCAAATTCTTTCTTAGCATTGTAGGCAATTGTCATTTTAACAGGATCCAGGTTCAACAAGGATTTTGGATAGAGAGTTTTGTCGTGCAAAGAAAATTTGATGATCACATGTTGTCTGTTTGGGGTTGTGATTTAAGCTTGGGCAAGTTATGATTGCCTGCTTTATTTTTGCTCTGCATATGGAATGCTTTACTTGGGGCAAATGAACACATACTAGAAGATGTAGGGCAGGTAAGTACCTGGTACAGGTATGTCCTGTAATTAATTACCAGTAGTTCAAGTTAGTGGTGAATGTAGGAGAAGTGTAACCTGCTGTAAGCAATTAATCTTCACATGTAGGAGTGAAAAAAATTGCAGTAATCTGTCACTAAAATATGTAGTTCTGAAACATTTATCACCATTGTGTTTTCCTGCAAATGTTGCCCTTACTGAGTCAGCACGCTTTGTGTTGCAGACGAGGAGAAAACAATACTCCTTTCTAATCCTACCTCAGCATGTATAATTTGGAAAAATATATTTGAGGAATTGAAGTGTTGGAAGTAAATGCAAGCTGTGGTTTCATGGATACTCTGATCAGGTAAAAGCTGTCACAGTTGCTGATGGAAAGCCATCCTGGTTCCACTTTCAACCCCCCTCCTGTGAGCTTCCCTGTGCACTAGTGCAACCACCCCATGCCGTGGGGAAGACCTGAATGCTGTGACACAGTGACCTGTGCCCCAAAATTTGTTTCTTTGCTGTGTTGATCTGATGAGAGGAGCAAGCTGGAGTTGAAGAAAACCCTTGGCAGTGTTTGAGTTTCAAGTGTTTGCAAAAAGAATGATCTTTATCTGAAAGAGGACAAACTGTTGGTAAATTCTGTAAAGATTAAGGAAGGCTTTTTCCAGTGCCAGGTCTCTACTTACTTGGATCCTGGCAAAGCTCCCATCAACTTCTCTCCTAGTTGGATCTGGCTCAGTCAGTTCAAACATACTGGTCGTACATGAAATATGAGTTTGCTTGGACCCGGGGCTGGAGTGCTTGTTCTGCTCTCTGGCTGCAAGTACATGCCAGAAGCAGCACGAGGCATTTAACAGTGATGGTCTGTACAGAACAGGGCAGAGTTTGAGCTAAACCAAGTGTAAGCTTGTTCGTGGAGTCTTCACTTAACAGCAGGACAGTGCAGAAAACTCTGTGTTGCTGTTTGACGTGGTAACCTCTCTATATCTGATTTTCTGCAGCTCATAACTGGGCATTGAAGTGCAAATGACAGAGCCTACAGTGAACACTGCAGCTAGAGCTAAACAGCTGAAATGATTAGCATATTATGAAGTCTGGGCGGCTGTAGATTTCCTTGGCAGAAAATTCCACACAAGTAATAGACAGATAAGAAAACTATTCCTATTAAGGCAAAGGTGACAGAAAAGGAAGAATAACTTTGCTAGAAGTTGATATTGCTGTCCTCATTACTCATGCTGCTCACACACAGTTTCCCATAGAAGAAAATGCAGGACTTCCAGGAAAGACTATTTTCTAATATCCCTTAATTGGAGATGTAATCTGGTTATGGAACTAAATTTTTAGGGGCACTGCTGTTTTTCTTACATCAAAATTGTACAAGAGGCAGTCAATTTTAAGACAACCTCAGGTTTGGTTCAATTTTTGTAGGTATTTGACACTTTTACATTGTTATTCACACCACGTCCCTTTCTGAAGGCTTTTTAGCCTCATTTTACAACTCCATTTTTGTCTCTTCATTGAATTTTCTACAGGTACCACTATTAGCAAACAATAAAGAAATCTTTTTAGTCTTTCATTTATTCATTATTCTTCCCATTCTGCAGCTCCTCTAAACCTCTAATGATCCTATTGCAGGTTGCTAGAAAGTGTTGAATTCTCTGCTGGGATGTCTATCCAGATGTTGAGCATTTCCTTCCACAGGAGGGCTGCAGGGTACTGTGCTGCCCCAGCAGCAGGTCCTGGGGTTAAGAAGGTAGTGAGCAGAAGCATCTGTTCCTGCAGACTGTGGGCTGGAAAGGCGCTGATAATCTGACGTGTTGTATTTTACATTGCCTTCAACTCCCTGCTTTTTGCAGCATGCTTGGTCAGAACAAATTAAAATATTCAGTTTGGCATGGATGTTAACAACCCACCATTGTCTTTTATTAGGCGTTACAGTCACACTCCTGTATGCATGGCCACAGAATTCACAAGGGAATTCTCTTGTCACTACTGCTTTTGCCCAGAAGATGCTCAGACACCACACTAATAAAAAGCAACATAAAGCCTGTATGCAAAGGTGGCCTTTATCTGCAGGGTTAAGTAATACATGCAGTGATAAAATGTATGTGTGGCATTTTTGCAGCTAGAAGCAACAAACTAATACATCAAAATGACTTTGGGAGTAATGAATTCCTTTCATCAGTCCCTCAGGCTTGTCCTGCAAGAGTAGTATTCCACACACCGGTTACCACATGTATGTACTTAATTGTAGCATGCCTTGACACGAGTACTTAGCTACATAGCCAGCTCTCTTCTTTAAACAACTGTTAGCAATTCAGTAGTGAGTCCATCCAGAATACTCTTTGGTATTATAGCACAGCAAGGAGGAGTTTATATTAATACAGTAAGTCTACCAGCATATATATTTAAGTAAATTTGTGTTTCAAATGACAAATAGCATCATACCAAAAATATATTCAGCTGATCATTTTCTTTTGCCCTTCAGTGTTGGCATTCTTTTGTATTTTCTGGCTGTGTCTCTTTGCAGCTTTTTGTTTGTTTAATGCATCTATAAAATAGATACTACATAAGAAATAAAAACAAGAAAGCTATCAGAGTTAAATTGTGGGAAGTGACTTTTTCAATTCCCTCTGGATGTCTATGTTTGTGCACAGGAAAAGGGGCAGTGCTTTGTAGTTGACTGTGGCACTCTTATTACCTAATGTTTAGCCTGATTAAACAATGAGTTTTGAAAGGGATAATTTTTATCCATTATAACAATAGTGGAAATTGAGGGAATCAAGAGAAAGAGAGGTTCCATGGCAAAGTATTTACTTACCTTGCTTCCCTGAACTGTTAACATCTCTCCAGGTTCCTGGTTTATGTTGTGTTATTACCATCAGCTTAGAATTCATGAATTTTGCCTTAAGCAGAATAAGTGATATGATTATGCCTGAAGAGAGCTTGTAAGTTGGAGACAATACTGATTTACACAAATGGCATGATGCAATGGGTATAATCTGATCCAAACACTACTGATTTAAGGGGAAGATCAAGGATTTCACTGAGTCTTGGAACAGTTCAGGGCATTGCTAAGCACATGGAGCAAAGATAAATATCAAGTTTGTTACCACTGTGGTGTTTCCCCATCCAGTACTGTACTGTGTATCTGCAGCTAGGCTCTACCAAATACGTAAATTAATCCTTTTCTCTTGGGTATTTTCCTCTTAGGATCTTATTAATAATTCTACTAGAGCTAAATGTTTATTGCTTAAAAACCATGCTTGGTTTGATGTACTAAAAATTAAAGCTTATATGAGGGTGTATTATCTTGTCTTTTACACTCTTTACACTGTTTGATGGCATGAAATTCATATAAACAAACTTCCAATCCCTGTGGAAGTTTGTTTATATGAATTTTATGCCATCAAACAGTGTAAAGATGTAAATTGGGATTGGGATGGAACCTTCAACATAAACATTTCATTTGTCTAGCCACTGGAAGTGAAAAGGCATTTTTTAAGTAAAAATCTATACTTGATTATCTTGCATGAAATTTGAGACACTGTGTAGGAATAGGCACTAAAGTTTTACAAGCACCTTTAAACTGCCATGTTTTGATATTGGTAGACAAATGTTCAACTTCTTAAATATAAGAGAGAGATTAATTTCTGGTAGTGGATAACTTGGAATTAGTGTCAAAAAGAAAGCATTTGTATTGTGAGTAGTATTTTTTCTTTATATTTTGGTTAGAAAATAAGTATTTTAAGTGACATTCATGTCTAGATCATACATTGGCTTGGCCAACTATAAGGAAAAAAATAACGTCTCCTCTGTGTTCATGCTGGATGTGACAAGAAATGATAGGACCAAAGTACAGTGATGAACACTGCAGGTTAGCTATTTAGGGAGAAAAAAAAGAACAGTGAAATGCTGGGCTGGAGCACCTGAGGGGGTGACAAAATCTCCCTCATCATAAGGAATAGAAACATATTAGAAAACGTCTGGCAGAAATGGCACAGATAGTGTGGATACCTGAGGCAGGCAGGAGAAAAACATCCTACAGTACCTTCTAGTCCTATTTCTCTATGTTTTTCTGTGTCTGAAAATATATTATCTAGGCTCTGATTCATCTTGGCTAGATGAAGACAACATACAGAAGTAGCTAAGGTTATTTGATTCCTTCCACTGGGAAGAGGGGACATTCAACCTTCAAAATTGCCACTGCACTAGACAGGCATTAACTGCAGCCACAATCCTAGTGTCCAAGGCTTTCTCATCTGGTCTCTCACCACAGACACAGGTTAGCAGCCTGCATCCACATCCTGCTGCTGGGATACTGGGAATCCAGATGCAGGTATCTCCCTGGTCACCTTTAGGCTGTGTCAGCAGCTGGAAGTCGGGCAGTCTCAACTGGTAGAGCTTGATGGCTCTGCCAGGCAGGAGAAGGCAGCAGCCTGGCCAGAAGGACAGCTGGTAGTGGCCACAGTGAAGCATGTGCTGTTGACTGTTCTCAGCTGAGGTTTGACTACAAAGTTTGGGAACCAATAGTTTTTATAACTGCTCATATTTGGAAAAGAGGAGGCTGTGGAGTGACAAGTACAAATGGTAACAGTGGACTCTTCCTTGTAACGCATTCTTAGCCCTGGAGAGCAGTGGGACTGCACATGGTCGTCAGCATGGCTTATAAAGAAGGAATGCTGCCAGTTAGACTTGATTGCCTTTTTGATGGATTTACAAAAGTACTGAATGAAAAGAATGCAGCAGATGCAGGATAATTGGATTTTTAGTAAAGTAGTACAGTCTCTCATGAAACTGCACTCTTGACATTAATTCAAATTTGGTTGGCTCATGAATGTGGTTACACAGACCAAAAATAGGTAGAGGAATTTCAGGCAAAGAATAGAGATAGACAGCAACTTGATGAGCTGGGGCAAAGTGGCTGATGAAGTACTGCAGGGACAGGAGATTCATTTAAGATTTTTATTGATCTGGAAAAAGTGCAGACAAGGCATTACGGAAAACTCAGGACAGTTTGTGCTATGATGTCACTCAGTATAGGAATTTAATCCCTAGGAAGATAATGAGCGTCCATGACTGAAGCATCAAGAGAATCTCAATTAGAATTTTTAAGAGGAGAATTTGGCAGTTTCTAAGTGCGCAGAAAGGAGCCAAGCCACATATCTGCAGTAGCTCTTCTGGGGGGTGGGTTGTTTGCATCTAAGCCAGGTGTGTCACTGTTAAGCAGGGGCTGGAGGTGATGAAGGAGGAGATTGCCATAGCTTCAAGAGAAATTTGTCTTTACTGCTTGTGGAGATGTTATACTTCAAGGGCACCTTTCCCTGACTTTCTGCTGCTTCCATCCATCAAAACAGTACCTACAACTGTGGTAACTCATCCCCTTTTGGCAAGCTGTAAGCTAGAAATAGTGCTTCACCTTCCCAGAATGGTTCTGCCCAGTCCCTTTAGGCTGGGAGATGTGGGAAGTCTGTGCCAGGTGCCATTTGGCTGGTGGGACAAGGCAGCTTTTCTGAAGTCTGTCAGGCTTGTTTGGGACCTTCACAGCAGGGATGACCCTCTGAGGTCAGTTTTCAGTGCCTTCTGCATTGCTTGTGGCAGTCTGAGCTGTGGGCTCCTCAAAAAAGAAGGATGGGCTGGGAGTGTAGCTTGGCAGAATTTATCAGGAGCAAAACAGAAGTTAACACAGGGCTTTTTGTGAGGGATGGAGGGGGCAAATCTGGAGAAGGCATCTCCAGATAACTCTGCTAGATTCTTACATCCTAGACTCGCAGGGAACAGCTTAGGAGGAATCAATCAAGATGATTTATGAATGAAATTGTCACAATTAAACACTAGGTGGCATGTTTACTTAAGAGTTTCTGGGGACTGAATTAGGGTATCTTACACAGCTGACACCCATTTGTGCTTGTGCAATGAGTGGTTTCATGGGAACATGACCACCTGATGCCTTTTTTTGACAGCAAGCATTCATCTTGTTCTTAAAAAACATGGCACAAGGACACCATTGCTTACTTCAGACTTAGTCTTCAGCTTCTCAGAGTCTCTTTTGTTTTAAATGTGAAATGCAGTGATGTAAGGAATAGGTGTGTACATGGCAATGGTCCTACAGAGGGGTCCAGTCTCAGAGGACTTATGTAAATAGTGACAGGGGTTAATATGCAAAGACATCATATGATTTACTTGTTTTTCTTACCTAAAAGTCTAATGTGGGAATATATAATGGATTTAAAAATTCAGATTAAGAAAACCGACCATTTATTCCTATGAGAAAGAAAAGCATAGCTTTTGATTTCAGAGCTGAGATTTTAAAGTAACAGCATCTAATAGTTTGGCCTAAATGCTCATTGGCAGAAAATGTGCTTTTATTCTGCATGTCTGTGTGACACCTGTTACATCAGCCAGGCTGCAGTTTCACATATGCTGTTGCTTCTCTACCAGTGAAAGAATGAATGCAGCTATCTTCTGTTGTGTGAAAAAAGGCCTTTTCACACAGTTCATCCTTGAGAAAAGACAAGGCCACAACCATCACCAGGGCAGAGCACTCTACCAAAAAAATACTGTTTAGTATGTCTGCTCTAAAAATTCTTATTTCCTGCTATGGATATTTTAAGAAGACAAATAGATCCTTTGGGCTAACTGCAGATACTGTGAAGATAAACTTTGCTCATGCAGGAGACATCCATATTGCTGGTTGCACAGGGTTTTGCAGTTCTCCCTGGAAGGGAGTTGTAGATCCCCCACCAGCCAGAATTCTGGGATGAATCCTATTGTCTGTTAGTCTGCTCTGCAGACTAACTCATGGGTGGACCTGAGTTGACAGACCTGGTTTTTGCTGTGGAGTGTGAGCTCATACAAACAAGGTTGACCATATAAAAAGCGAGCTTAATATGTAGGGATCTGCTTATTATGCAAGTTCTGAGAAGTGTGGAAAATAGACTTTGCCATAGGAACAAGATTATGGGGCTAGTTCCTCTCCTTGCCTAAGCCTAGGTGTGCCCCAGCCACGCCTGCTGTTGGAATTAGGTGATCTTCAAGTCCCCTCCAACCCAAGCCATTCCATGAATCTGTGATTCTGTGATTTTAACAGCTTGCCTTAGGACATCAAAACTGTGTCCAAAGCATCTGTGCTCTGGCATCAGGAGAGTCTTTATGGTTTGTACCACAAAGATGAATTTATGCCTGTTTTCATTTCCAGTAGTTCTAGTGCCCATATTCTGTAAGAGGTTTTATGTCTGTTATTTTTGTAGGCCTCAGGAAAATATTAATAGACCAACACGTAGTTTGGACAGTGAGCAGCTGTCCTGCATGTCCATGGCTGGATCCCTGACTGCTGCCAGGCTGCATTCATAAAACTGTGGGTTACAGCCTAAGTAGATAGAGAGACACCTGGGAAGCCCTTTCAAATAAAGTAATTCTATTTATTTATATATTTTAGAAAGTAGAGGAAAAATATGTTTCCTTTATTTCCATCTTCCCCTTCCTTTAATTGGATCAATCCAATCAGTGGACTTTCCTAAATCCATCTGGTCTATAATGCATTGCTGAATGTGAAGCCAAGTGAATTTGCAGACAGAGCTTAAGGCACTTCCAGAATAGCTGCAAATGAAGTATACTGCCACAGATTGGACTAAACAGGGTATTTTCAAAGACAATATTCACCTGATCTGGTTTCTCATAGCCCTCAAAGTACTAGGAATTAGGAGAAAAGTCTGGATTGTGGTTTCTTTGTGGGTTGGCAGAATCCCAGTTGAGCAGAGTCATCATGTGATATAACTTGCTTTTTATGAGACACTGCATTCAATGCAGAATTCATATAACTTCCACATGATACTTTGTAGGGAATTTTTCCATGTGTGTTTTTTTATTGAGCTCTTAATTCAGTGGCTTGTTTCCTTCTCCACAGGCGAGCAGTGTACAACCTCTGTATCATGCACCTATAGATACTGAATTTCATTAGGAAAACAGATGACCTTCTCCAATTTCCTTTGTTTTATTTCTCACAAAATTTTAGGTTGCAAATAGAAAAAAGAAAAAAGAAAAAGGTAGCTAGGGTGTTAGGGTACCTGTATCATTTTCTTGCTTTGCAGGTCACAGTGTATGCTCTCCAACAAAGGTGTGACACTGCCCCAGCTGAAATGAGAGCAAGCCTGTACAGCTGTACAGCTGTGGGTTAGGGTCCCATTAGAACTGCCCAGGACTAGAAATGTGGACCTGTGGGTTGTGATGCACATCCCCAGGGTCCAGTGCCTTGGGGCTGTGCTGAGCCAGCCTCCTGAGCAAGCACAGCCTGAGCTGTCCATGGAGTAATGAATATTCATGTCTTCTCTGACTCAGAAGAACCTTTTTGGTACTAGCAAGTGGAGGTGGTGATCTTGATTCTTCTGCAAGCTGCATTTGAGGTAGAAGGCTGCAAATAAAGGGACAGTAACAGAAAAGTTAATACTTTTCCAGTTTGTTGCCTATTTTTCCTTTTAAATACAGGAGTGTAAGTGCTTGAATAAGGGTAAGAATCATGAAATTAATAAAAAAGAGGAGATTAAAAACTTCAGCCATCAGCAGCCTTTCTGACTGCATGTAAATGGTCTTAACAACTGTGGAGGTTTGCGCTCTAACACCACCACTTACTTTATCTTGTCAGGTGCTGCTTAGAATAATTTAGTGTTTTGAACAGTTGTATGTTTAGAGATGTGTGCAAGAATGCAGAAAAAAGTCCTTGAATATTTAATATTCCAATAAACAAATGAAAAAACCAAGTTAATTCAGTATTTCATAGCACTTCCAATCCAATATAACATTATCAGAGCCAATTGAGAAGAGAATATATTCCTATAGATTTTTTTATATTTTTTCCTTCTGTAAAAATTTAGCAGATACATTTGTACATAGATAACGTCTTGATATTCTCAGCTTCATATGACTTTAAAAAACACAAGTTCTGTATCATCCTCAGGGGAAAAATCAAATGCAGTAGAATTTGGTAACAGCATAACAGAGTATTTATTGAACAAGGATGATGTATTTTTTACAAGGCATTAAAAAGAGTCAGGGGGGTTGGGAGAGGTGAATTGTTTGTATCTCTGAAAAAGAGAAATTGCTACATGGGAAACAGCTCTATAATAACTCATGTGGGACTATGGAGCATTTTGGATTAGCCGTGCACCACAGGTAATACTAGTTTATCTTTTTGTTATTGTTGTTCCATTCACAATTCAGTGTATTCTAAGATGCTATCCATGGCATTTTGGGGTATAATTACATTTTTCACTTGATCTGTAATTTAGTAGCTGGAACAAGAAGACAAAAGGTTATTTGGAATCAGACCTGACAGCCAGGAGGCCGAAGTGCTGACGTTAGTCTGCCTCTGACAGGTCTAGGGCTCATGTTTTGTCTATGCGTGTGTTTGTGATATATTTAAAAAGCAAGAAACTTAGTAAAAAGGATTCTCAGCCCACACACAGATGCAGGCAAAATGCAGAGTAATGAGCATTGCACTGTCTGTTTTATTTTCAGCAGGCTCTTTTTTTGGGGGGTGCTGGAGGTTTTTTCGGCTTGCTTTCTCTGAACCTAGTGAAAGTAAGTGTCGCACAGAGCATCAGAAGATGCTTTCCTCCTTTCATAGCAGTGTATATTCTGTTGAACTTGAATCCATGTTACTGAGCTGGTTGTCTGCCTTGCCATTTTTACACAGCCCAGTTGGTCCCTCGGTAGGTCTCTGTACTGAAAACCTGTTGTGTTGTGACTGGCATTTGCTAGGCAAATAATGGGAAGTTCTTCACTTCCTGCCTTTCACCTCTGTCTGTAGCCAGATGAACTAATGTCTGTATCTCAGCAGGTGGTGAGATCCCTCCTCATGGCTTCCACTTAGACCTTATCTCTGCTGGTTTTGCACGAGTGACTTTACATGTGGGCGCTTTCTTCAATTCACAGAAGGGAAGGAAAAGATGCATAAACAGTGGCTTTAGGACAGAAATGCAGATCTGTCTTGTTCAAGAGTGAGGTGTCAGTGGCTGTGGTAATTAGGGTTGTTTTGTAAATATGGTCTCATGTTGATTTATTTGGAACAGTATTATTGACACACAATGTCTTTTGTATGCCTAACTGCTCACAAAAGTCAGTCTGTAGAGGAGGGGATGTGGTGGGCGGATGTTAAGGAGGCACATGTGTGCTAGTGGAACCGCCACTAAAGGTCAGGGTTGTACCCAGGCATGTCTCCTTGACAAGACCAAGCCTATTTTGACATTGTAGTCAGGGCCGCTGAGGTGTTGCAGCCAAAGACTGGGATAAATCCCAGCAGAAAAGTACAACCTCCAGCAGATTTTCTTTTAATTACCATCTCTTTATTGATCTCAGTGGCAAACACAGAAAAGACAGCTATTGTGAAGAAACTACAGAGCCATGAGAGACAGAAACAATAGCAGAAATTGCATAAAAGGATTTGAAAAAATTGCTTACTGTTCTCAGTCATCAGCCTTTTTCCTTGAATGTTCTTCTGTGGCACAATGCCAAAGTCAAAACATTTTGCCTTAATTATACTTTTATAGATGTCTTGATAGTTCAGAGTTCTGGATCTAAAAATTGCAGAATTTTTAGTGCATCTGTATAGGTACACATCAAATACAGAAGAGATAGTGCTACAAATTTCATCAGGTTTAGTTGCCAAAGCCTGAATTTCCAAATTCCTTTGACTTTAATCAACCTTCACTCAGATGAGTAGACAAGCATGTGATTTTCATCTGAACAGCAACGCAGGGACATGGTGAGCCTTTGGCTATGGACAGTGAGATGTGAACAAAGGTTTCAATGTAGCAGGTTTTGGCTCTTAGTTCATCCCTTGGTTCAACAGGTCCCACTACCTCAGTTTTTCAACTCTGAGTAAGATTTCACAGTGTGTGTTCAGGAGAGATTTAGTAAATAGAGGGTCCTTTTTCCAGTTAAACATTTCGCAGCTTCCTCATCTATGACTTTGCTAAGGCCTCATGGGTGTATCTCTGGTAATGGTGCTTTGAGCTCTACCTTCCTTAGCTTTGGGCCCTTCTGTTCAGTCTAATTACTTGCTTTTACAGGGCTTTACTTGTTTTCTCTCAAAATCAAGCTTGAGAATTTTTGGTGGTGTAATAAAGGAGTCCAGGGAACTTGTTCTGACAAATGAGACTGTCCAAGCCAGAAGCTGGGGAGAGTGATTTTGAAATATGGTCTCTAAAAAAGTTAAAACCATTGGATATTTGTAAATCTTTCCTTCTGTTTGGTTACTACCCTGAAGGGCAGGAGGTCGCCTAAGTCCCTCTTCAGCAACATGAATCTCTTAAAAGGGGTGAGATGACAAATAATTTTGTCATGAATGGGGCTTGAGGTTTATCCAGATTCTGTTGTGAAGAGAAACACGTGATAAGAAATGCGACTTCCTTTGATGCTAATGAGCAACAGAAAATTAATAATTTCTTCTGACGAGTAACATCACTTCCAGAGAAGCAATGAGAAAAAGCAAACATCACAAATATGAAATAATTATCTGTCTGGGCAGATATTAGTATCTGTTGACTTCTCTTTTCATTTGAACAACATATACACATATATAAACAAACTCTCAAGGGTCAAACATGAGAATTATTGAGGGATGTACAGAAACTGCCTTCTTATCTGTCTTTAGTCTTAAGTGACATTGAAGGCACAGCAACAAGTGGAAATAAGTCTTCCAAATTTAGAACAAATTTGCTGTATATTATAGAAATATAATATATATACATATATAATATATAATATATATAATAAAAGATTGGATCCAGCTAAGCTACAGCATTTATTTTTAGGAGAAACCCTTTAAAATACCCAGAGATTGTTATAAATGTTGTGCTTGCCATCAGTTAAAGGAATAAAATTATTAAGAAACAAAACTAATTCTTTTTGGCCCCAAATATATACCATAATTATTATGTAGATATTGAATAACACTAATATATGAATATGAAAATTATGTAAAGCAGAAGAAGATCCAAATTAAGAAACTGTTGGATCTGGTTCTTCAACAGCTTGTATCAGCTTGAGGCTGGTGTAACATCTGCCTGCCAAAAACAGGCATTGAAGAATTGGAAGCATTATTTTTGTGGAATACACACACCTCTTCTTTCCTCCCCCCTTCCCCCTCCAATAAATTTTAAGGAATTCTATATCCATAATGTTTCTTTTTTTTTTTTTCTAGAAAAACAAAAGCTTTTTTTTTTTTTTAAATTGTGCTCATGTGTACAAATAGGGGAAAAGTGTTGGTGCTGTTGTCATTGCCCTTTTTTAACTTCCTCCAACCAAGTCATCCAGGCTGGTTGTGGGAAACCCTCACTGGGAAGTATTTTCATATGTATTAGATGTGTGGCAATCTCAGCTTTTTCCTTATTAACTAAAGAAATTATGGACATCACAGAATGTTGGTCATAGCAGGATTAATCAGAGCAACATCAGGGCAGTCTCTGTAAGGCTGCTCAAGCCCTTGCTGACTTGTTTCAGAAGTCAAAGTGGAAATAAGTGCTCTCCTGAGAATCTAGGGAGAAGGATGCCCATGAAAGGCTTTTTAAGCCAGTACATGACTTGGTCTCCTTCCCTAAAGCAGATGCTTATCAGGAGGCATGCTCTTTTATGTGTAGCTTTTTTGGAAGAGGAGCATGGAAGGGAGAGGAGAAAGACTAGTGGCAGGGATCCAGACTGGGAAAAAGGCAATTCAGAGCTGCTCCATGAAAAAAACCTAAACACACCTGTTCTTTGGAAGCCAGAAAGATCAGACTGGCTGAGAACACAGCCTGCTTTGTGTTTCTCCTCAGCTTTCTGCATTCCCTGCCAGCAAGCAAACATGTTGAGCCTCAACCTTTTAGGTCTAAGATTGGGATTCTATGTTGAGATGCTGCCTGCAAAGTTCTCAGATGTTGCTCTGAGTAGTCCTGGGGGAAATGACATTCAAGACAACTTTCATGCCAGTCAGCTGTGATAAAGTGCAGCAAAGGTTGCAAATTCAATTGCTATACAAAATTGTCTCTCAGAAGCATCCCCCAGCAAGAATTTTGCCTTCACACTCTAAGACTTTAAGGAGAGAGATCTTGGTAAAAATGTAACATGAGAAACCAA
This sequence comes from Lanius collurio, assembly GCA_020086605.1. Lineage (NCBI taxonomy): Eukaryota > Metazoa > Chordata > Aves > Passeriformes > Laniidae > Lanius > Lanius collurio. The sequence goes on from JACBWW010000012.1 coordinate 7,397,024, forward strand.
CAAACTTGTCTCCTGTCTGATGCACTGAAATATCTCCCCCCTTACCTTGTGGTTTTTCCTTCAAACATTTTCATTTATTTTATTTTATTTTATTTAAGCTATCATCCTAAAAAACACTCTATGCCACCCTTAGTTTTCCTCATCATTTCCCCTCTTGCCTTCCCAGGACAAGAAAAAGTCTTTCTTTTGGCTTTTTCCCACTTTATGCTTCAGAAACCCCAACACAGATACCCTGGTTTCTGCCTATGGAGCACCGGCACAGCAAAGGAAAACTGTCACCTTCTGCCGCAGCACAGAAGATGCAAGAAGGACCAGCAGCAAAGGGGTTAAAGGGAGTCCCATAGCAAAGATATGCAATGCCTTGAAGTTTTAGACACTAAATTTAATGAATACATAAAATAATAAACCTCTGCAATTCCAGATATTTCTGGTTGACACAAAACACTTGCAGCCAGTTATAAAGGGTTGGTTTTTTTATTGTGAGCAGTGGGATTGGTGATGCCTGGGTTCCCTATTCATTTGTGCTCTATCTTTCTGCACACCTTACTCCCACTTCAGCGAGCCCAGCCATCCCTCCAGACCTTTCACACATCCATCCCTCATCTCCATTCCTTCTTCCTGTACCCTCTTCTCCCCTCATTTCCTTTTCACCACCTGAAAAGGAGGCTGTAGGCATTGCTGCCAGGCTGGTCACAGGGGAGCACAGCAACTCAGACCACATCTTTCACCTCAGTCAAGCAATCAAGTTTCATGATACTCAGACTGTTGCTCCATCAACTTCAGCAAAAATCAGTCAGTTGGTTAAAAAGATAGAGCAAGTGGTGAAAGAGATTGACGTGCACTGCAGTCACATTTCTAAGGCAGCCTGGATACTTTGAAGCTGCTATTACTTTTTATTTTTAATAATATTTTTTAAGCTACATAAGTACAGTTACCAGGCATATTTTTACCTTCCTGAAAGTGTAAGCATAATGATAACATATACCTCTGCCTTTTGTTCCACCCCATCTTTGTAAATGTACTTGTGTCTGCAAAATACATGGCTGCAGGGGCTCCCCTCGTTTCCACCAGTGCCACACAGCCTGCTTCTGAGTGTTTGTGACTTGCCAACTCATTATATTCCACAGATTGGCTTTGGGAGGCTTAAAAAAAAGAATCCAAATTTTGCTTTTCCCCGAACACCACAGGTGTAGCTGACCGCAATTTTCACTGCTTGATGGCTGCTGGAAGAAAATGTGTCTGTGGGTGAGTTGGGCACTTCACCAAAAGTCTGAGACTTGCTCATTTGGAATTGTGAGGAAGGTGAGTCCTTCCTCTCCAAAACGTGGCTGGTGTTTTTTACATGGGGTGGAGGAAAAAAAAGAGGTTTTACTCGAGCTGTTTTTCACACTGTTGAGTAGCATATGGCTCCCAGATTTCTCTCTTTTCAACTGGACTGAAGGGAAGAGAACAATTGCTCCTGCCTTTAGCTTCTGGGAATAGCAGCTTTGGAAGGGGCAAAGAGCCCTTATCTTTATCTACAGCAGATAAAATTGAGGGAATCTCTTTCATTTTCCTCATCTATCAGAGATCTCTGAGAAATTTCTCATTTTTACCTCCTTTCCTTGAAAGGAGGGCTCTGGGTGAAACGGGCATCACCCTCCTGTGATGGAGTTAGGTCCCTAGCTAGGGAGCACACACTGCCTCCTTGCAGCAGTGCTAAGAAGGGCCTCCTGGGTGGGTCTTGTCTTTGTACCTGAGCAGACACTAGAATCATTCAGGACAATCTGTTCTGAACCTGTTTGCAACATCCAGTTCCCCAAATTGTGCTTGGAGTTACATGAGCTCAGTGATGCAAAAAAAAAAAAACATGTACAACAGAAAAATATGCATCAAATGGCATCCTCTAATTTTGTTTGCTTTAAACCTCCTATTAGGCTACTTCTTAAACTTGTTTTCCATTTTTTCTGACTGCCCTGATTACAAGAGAGATTGAGTTTTCTTCTCTTCTTCAATGGGACTGCTCTTTCAGTGTGTTACTCTCTTGGTTGTGCAGAGGGATAAATGCATGATTTTCTCCACTTGAAAAAGGCCCAAAAAACATTCTTCTGCTCAGCCTCAGCCATTTGGCTGGGAGGTTTCCACATATGTGTCAAGCCGGATTTTCTTCTCTGACTGCAGAAAACTTCTCAGATGAGTTTAAGGGGAAGTACAAGCTTTTGACAGCACATAGAAGATTCCAGCTAATTTAGTTCATTGGGGATTTTTCTACACAGCATTTTTCTGTTGAAAAATGCCAACTCCTTGTGGTGGAGGCTCAGCTCCAACAAATTGCTCACTTTAACAGATAAGATCCTGAAGAAGCCTGAGGTTGGAGAGACCAGGCTCAGGCTGGCATGCAACACGATGGTATTTGTACTCAATGACACTGTCCCTTATAAGACTTAAAAATTCTGCATCTAAAGTCTCATAATGGCCCTGTTGTCAGCAAAAAATTGTGAAAATTCATTGATTTCTTATGCTCTTCCCATGATTGGCCCATCCACAAAGTTACTACCTACTCCTTGCTGAGCTGTGCTGGTTCATACTGCAGATGTCTGTCCTTGTTGTTTTGAGCTTTGGTCCAGTCTGGGCAATTAACCATGTTTAAGTCATTGGGGTTCCCCAACTCAGGCTTTTAGCTTGGGAAAGGGATTCATGTTGTTGCAGGAGTCCAAAGAAATTAGATAAAAAGTGTCAGTTTTAAAAGAGCTTTGAAGGCACAAAATCAAGGTAAGGAATGCCTGACACAGGGTCACCAGTACAACCTCAGCTGAGCATTTACATGATGAGGGACCTCTTTACAGGACCTCTTTTCTTTCTTGTGGGTCTGCCGCCTCGCTCAGTGCACTGGAGAGCTTTTGCTCAACTAAAGCAGCATGGTTATAATAGTTAAAAATGCTGTGTTCCCTGGGTTGAGTTTAAGCTGTTTAAAAGTAAGGAGAATTTCCAAACTTTGCTTTCCCCTGAATGCCACAGCTTTAGCTGGCTACTATTTCTGTTGTTTCCACTTCTTGATGACATTAAGTCATGGCTGTGAGTGAGTGGGTGGCTGTGGGCAAGCAGCTTTGCCTTGCTATTTATGGAAGTGAAAGGCATGTGATGAAAACAAAAAAAACATCTATTGCAGTGATGAAACTGGTTGAAAGTTGCACAGTGGGCTGTATTACATCCCTGCCCAGAGCCTTCATTTTGTGTTGGCAAGTAGTTCAAACATGTTAAAAGGCTAATGAGGTTACTTCTGCTACTGAGTGTACACATTAGATTCTGCAGAAGTATTGAGCTAGTGCAGGTGAAACTAATGGGATCTGTTATCTAAATATAGAAAATAATATACCCTATTAAATGTTATTTTAAAAAATGCAAGCTGCAACTCCAATTAAGTGCCAAAAATGAGAAAAGATTAATATAATGAGTCAGCTTCTTGCCAATGAACCAGGAATAATATCAGTTTTCTGATGAAAACTGTTGTGCAGCATCCAGACTCCACAGCTTCCCAATTCCCTGATGAGCCAGGAGGGAAGGGAGGGTCATTAACATTCTGGATTGTGAAGAGTTTGAGAGGAACGTGCATGATGTGAACTAGCTTGGAGAAAATTAGCCTGTGCTCATGTAAACACAGATAGCATCATAAGACTTCAAGGGTCAGAGCTCAGCTTGAATTAAGACAGATCTCTCTTATTTAATATTTAGTATTGGGAAGATGAAAGAAGTACTGCCCTAGAAAAATCAGTTTGAAAATTCTGCTGGGTGCTGGGATTTCACTTTAGAAATAAATAGGGATGTTCTTTCCTTTGCTGTGCACTTCAAAGATTTACATGTGACAATGAGTAATCAGCTGTTTGCTGTGTGCAAGTCAGTGTGGTAGAAAAATAGCCACTGGTTTGTCCTGTGAAGTCATGGGAAGAAACAAATTTTTAAAAAAAATTACACAGGTTATGCTTGATGGTTTTTTAAGAACATAATATGGCTGATTAGAGCATTTTTTACCACTAAGGGTAACAACCATCTTTGTGGTTGTTAGAAGTAAAAATTTTTATTCAGAATATTGTAATAAAAAGGAAAATAATCAGCTTTTTCAGAACATGCTCTGGAGGGTTTATCCCTAGACCATGCTCACTGTCACCCTCAGTTTGTCACTTGCTTCCCGTCACACAGAATCAAGCATCTGCTCATCTCATAGATATTCTGAGGAATACTATTAATAGTTTCTCTTCTTATTAATGTATTTTTTCTTTAGTATCACCAATGTATACTAAGCACTTTATGTACAAATAAGGAAGCGAGTTACTTTCCTAGAAACTTGTAATCAATTGGGATTTGCCTGTAGTAGGGTAAAATGAATCTTTATGGGCTGTATTTATTCATCTATTACTTGTAACAATTTATCTTTCATGCACAGCTGCGGCAAGTCTTGTTTTTACAAAACCCAAAAATGTAATAGGTGATCCACATCAGAGTCTAAGCATGGCCTACAACTGGAATGGTATTTTCAGGGAGATAAAAAACCAGCCAACCAACCAACCAAATCCAAAAAAAGATGATGTTGGCAGGTCAGTCTTGGTTGGTACTCTTCCTTGCCATTCACCCTCCAAAATCCAGCCATCTCAGAAACTCTTCCAAGTAGATGCTTCTGTGGCCTGCCAAGTTTGAATGTTGGAAGGAAATGGGAGAAGTGAAGTTCCCAGTGCTGCTGGAGAACTACCGGGTAGAAGTGAATCCCAGGGGGCCCAGTGCAGATGCTGGGTGCTCTGGGCATCCGGTCCTCATCAAGAAGAGAAGGCTGGTGGCTACAGCCTGGCATGCAAAGCCTCAGGTGGGTGCTCCTGAACAAATGGTGGGGAAGTTCCTTCACCCTGGTGGTGGTCAAGCAAGGCAGAGTCTTGCAAAATCTATATGAGAGAAAAAAATGCGCATCCTCATTGGCATTTTAAATTATGTAAGGCACTGCTCTTCCTGATGGCTGAGAAGGGATACTAGCTCTAATAAATTCTGCTAACTGATGATACTGTTTTAGGGAAAGATGATTTATCTTTCTTGGGTAGACAGTTTAGGTTCTTATTTACCAAACACACTCACTGACACAGCTGCTGGAGTTTCCTGTTTTATTGTATTCTTCCTTGCACAATCCTTTTTTAAACAACAACATTTGAAAGGTATGCAGGAAGAACAGGTGACAGCTTTTGATAAAAGAAAAGCTTTCTTTTGATTTGACTGTGAACTTAGATCCATGTGAAAAAAATATGCTCAGTCTTTCTAAATGCTGTACTTTTTCCCTATATATCCACTACTATAAAATACAGTTGTGTATAATGGTAATATCCAAAATTGTCTAAAATCCAAAAGTCTAAATATTTGCATATTTCTGATTAAACACACTGATTATTATATTTACCTGTACACAATTTAGCACAGTAATGTCTAATTTAGAGTCAGACTGTGTGTATGTGAGGGTGGTATTTACTGTGCATGGTTCCAGTTAACATGCCAAGTCTTTCTTTTGTCTTTAATACATTTTTCAAATATGGACAACTAATTAAATTTAGATATGGAGATTGTTCTGTAATGATATGAGTATTACATGCATATGTAGTATGTGCGTAGCATTTCACGTACATACACAGCCCTACTAAAGACAAATAGTTAATGTTACATTACATGCATATAATAGATTCATGAATTTAAAATACTTTCACCTGTCTTTGGTTTCCATGCAGATTTATGGTCTATCAAATGGATTAAAGCCTGTGGCTGCTGCATAGTCAAATAGACAGCTGCTCAATATTTATTTTTATCTTCATTGTTGAAAAAGTAGGCCCACTGCTCATTAAATTAGTCCTGGTTCTTCCAGTAAGCACTATCTCCTTCATCAGGAGTGCAGGTTAGAGATATCTGGAAGTTTTTCAGCAGTACCTAGGATTTTTTTTGTTTTTTATTTTTCAGAAAAATATATTTGACCTGAAATGTTTCAGTCAAAGGAAAAAAAACACTTTACTAAGTCCAAGTGACCATATGTATTCACACATCACACCTCCACCCTCAGCATTCACATCTCACTACTTCCTTGGATTTCTTTGGGTGTCCTGAGCCTCAGTTTAATCTGCCTGATAGATGGGCTAATTATGTTGAAAGCTAATGATCCCTGGCCCTTAGGCAGTCTGCCATTAAACTGAGAACCCAAACCACTGTCTGGCTGGCAGATCTTCCCCAGGCACAGCAGACCTGAAACTGGGCCATTTTTGTCAGAAAACTCCTTCCATCAAAAGCCCACTATTTCCCCTGGAGTTTAAAATTTTGTAAAAAAGACAATAAATTTCACAAACCCCATGCTTTTCAGCCAAGTCTAGTCCACTCACACTTAGATAAATCATGATGTTAATCCACAACACCTTTATATTAATATTTGTCTTTTCATATTTTGTTCGTGGAATGACAGACTCTATGATTACATATATATATATATATATATGTGTGTGTGTGTGTATATGCATGCATGTATATATAGATACACACACACACAAACCAAATTAGACAAAATATGTTGTCTGTAAGTAGGTAGATTTCTGTTGTGCCCAGAAGGGCAAGGGGGGAATTCTTCAGATTGTTCTTAGCTTTGGTATTTCTTGGCTCGTAAATATTTTAGTTTGAAGTCTATTTATAAAGTTGGAAAGTTATTTTAAAGAAGTATTTAAATGGAAAGTCTAAGAGAGGCTCATTCTGAACTAAACTCGTGATTTTTCAGTAGATGTTCTAAAAATAGTTTTGTTGTGTATATAATGTGGACTGCAGAGTTTTGCAATAGGAGAGTTCTTGGGCAGATTGGGGTTTGTCAGGAATTAAAAAATGGAGTATAAGGTTATAAAATAATCTACATCCCATGATAATACTCAGGGTGAAGTCTAGATTCTTATAAACACTGAATACATTGACTTTCCATTGTTGTGCACATTTCTCTCTTGAACTTGTGCGGTTTTATTCCCTGAAGAAATGAGGGCTGTGGCTATTCTGGGCAAAACAGAGACAGCAAGGAGAACAACCTTTGAATTAAGATGGGATTTCTACTTCTGTCCTCTGCTTTGTTTGCATTTTAGTCAGGAATTCAGCACTTAAACAGAGACAGGAACTTTATTACTTGGGGTATTACATATAGTGCACTTTTAAAATTCTCTAGTAATTTACTATTGGGTCCTTGATCTGATATTTGAAAATTCTTCTTTACAGCCTTAAGTGTCTTGTTGTTATGTTTCCTTACATGTGTTTTATCTTGTGTGAAAAAAATGTCCTTGTTCAGAAGGTGGGGCAGCTCTCTAGAGTGTAAGCTCTCCAGGGCAGGGAACATCTCTTACGCCGTGTTTGTACCACGTCGCTGTTGCCTTGACCTGGTCAAAGGCTCGAGCTCCTGTGCACTGTTGCAATGCAAATAATAAACACTACTGAAAAGTGAAGAGTCTGTCCAGTCAATTGGAGTCTTACCCAACTATGAACAGAGGGAAATTGGGTGTCAAAGTCAATGCTTCTCATTATAGGTTGTTTCAACAAATAGTGACAATTTAAAATAGTAATGAGTTTTATAAATTAGCCGTTCAGCTACTTGATAATTTGCAGACTTTAGAAGATTTGCTGATGGTAAATATGATGACATTTCTTGTTAACAGTAAGTAGTGAGACTGTACAGATTTACCAAACAAAGGAGAATTCTTACTCTGGGATCCTGCCTTAAAGGGCTTCTGTAAGTATAAATCTCTGTAAACTGCAGAATTGCTGAAGCATAAAGCTAAGTACGTCTGTAAATGCAGAGAGGCTAATCACTCAATTCACTACATGAATTGTCATAAAGGTAAATATAGAGGGCATTTCTTTTTTCTTTTTTTCCTAAAACAAATAAGTTTCTCTAGGCAATGACTTACTGTGTAGTAGTGATTCCAGGCATCTTAGCAAATAAAAATGGAACTTTATGAGCTGAATTAGCTCAGTAAATATTTTTCTCATTTGACACTTCATGCGGTTATGGGATCAGAGTCATCTCAGCTGAATGTGAACAGGAAATCATGGCAATATTGATGGTGTGAACAGCATATGTAAAACTGCATTGAAAATAGTGGCCCAAATGTGCACAGTAGGATGGATGGCCCATTTCTAATCTGAGACAGGCAATTACACAAGGGCAAGAAGCAGAAGGTGAAAAATATGCGGGGTAAAAGTCTGTCATAAGGATAAGGCAAGGATCACTGTTCAGAGCTGCAGCCAAACTACAGAAGAGTCTCAACTGAACATTCACTGAATTATTCTTCCTTCCAAGTGGAACATTTTATTGTACAAAAGTAAGAAATAAAAGAGCAGCTGTTGTAAGTTGTCATTTATGTTGCACTTTTGGAGGAATGTTTTAGACATTATTCTGTCTGCTCAGGACAGCTTTCTCTTTGCTTAAATGATGTTTTTCGGATGTGGAAAAATCTGCCAGAATTGCTGCTGCTCTTCTTCACTTGTAGGTTAAACTTCCCATGACATTGGTCTGTGTGAAACCAAGGAGCTCATCTCCTTATCCCTGACTGGTCTCCAAGGTTCTTCTGATCTCATTTGGGGCTTAACACTGCTATGGGTTTAAGAAGTGATGATGCTTCCTCATCCTCGTCGCTTTCATCTGCACATGATGTGCCAAAACCCAGTACCTGGTCCTTTTTGGCTGGATGTAGAGAGCTGATACCTGGATGGTTCCTAACTCTTCTCCTTTCTCCTTACAGTAAACATCTATGTTTTTTACACTACTGAGACCACCACTGATAACATTATCAGTGCAAACAGCTGTCAGGGGAAACAGCCATAATCACTTTTTAGTGGCTTTGTTGTTAGCTGAGAGCAACTGCTTGTTTATTTCCAGATGTTGATTCTTTGTCCTGGGAGCTCCCTGGGACAGATTATCTCCCTTGTCTCTGCCCTGCCAGAGGCCAGGTAGCTGTGGCACTCCAGAGGTGTAGGGCTTTATCTCACCCACAACTGGTTTGCATCTTGTAGATGGAACCCCTTTGCATCTTGTAGGTGGAGGCATTGATGAGAAAGTCAGCAGCACAGGCAAGGCAAGCTCTAGATAACTTGGAGCTGAATCTAGGTGATGTGGTGAAGCCACCTGGAAGTCTCTTAAGGGTCACAGCTGCTCCTTCAAGTCCCAAAGCTTGTCTGTGGTATGTTACTAGAGGCTGCAGCTGGGTTATTGCTGCACCATCCACTGTTCTTCAGCACTTATAGGCAATGGTATCTAGTAAGGGCACTCATTTGTCTACCTTGAAACTACCTGGGAATCGCAGCAGTTTCCTCTAGAAACATTGATTGCCACCACTGTCTGCCCCATTGCTGCTACCAGCTGCATGTTCCTAAAAGCCAAGCCAGAAACAGATGTTGGAGCAAGAGCCTCTGCGGTGGCTCGTGCATTGCAGAGCAAGTGGTACATGTCTTATAAGGCACGTTTGGCCTGTTGGTTTGCAAACAAATTTAGCATGTTAAGGCTTAAAAGGCTTAAATCTATAAAGCTTGAGGTGATTTGTGAATTGTTGCCTGTAGAGGTAACCTTTCTCTTCCCAACATTTTGCCACTGCTGAAGTTAATGAAAAAGATTGGTAAGAAAACAAAACAAAAAAAAAAGCCTGACTGGGAAGAACTCATTCTACACATCAGGAAAATATCCACGTTTGATGCCCTGCAAGCACCATGCAGCACTGAAGGCTGTGCAACTGTGATGCAAATGAAATGTTGAGCACAGGGGAAATGGAAGCAACTGGCTTGCTTTCCATGCCAGTCTGTGACATTACTAAGAACCCATGTTGGCAAGTAGCTAAAAATTGCTATAAATTAAAATAAAACAAGGGAAGCACGCAATCATGATGATGTTGATAGAAGAGGGCAGATCATTTAATAAAATCTCCCTTTATTACAGCAATAGTAAAGCAATGTGTTAAACTTCTGAAAGCAAATTAGATGGTTTTAAAATGAAGTGAAAATGCATTTAAGTGATAAATTAATTTACTTTGTTTGAATGAACAATACAGTGCTCAGCTTATTTTTCAAAATGTAGAACCAACAAGCTGTTATTTCTAATGTGGCAATTTTTTTTTTTTTTTTTTCATTTGGAAATTGATGCAATATAAATGGCAGCAATTAGTGTGCTGTGAAAACATACTACCCAAAAGGACATGTGTGGAGCTATGGTTTTGTCTCAGTGCAGTGAAGTCTGATTTTAGTTGTCTTGTGTTCTGGCAAGTTTTGGTATGTTTTGTGTAAACTCCAGGTTTAAAAAGCTGTGTTGTCTGGTCCTGGCTGAGTAAATTCTTCATTAATGCCTTCTATATTAAGTGTGTCTGGCCCCTCCACAGAGACTGAAGTGTGATACTTTGCAAACAGCTGAGAGTCTTTCCAAAGCATTCCTTCAGGGGTAATCCTCACCCCTCATCCTTCACAGGGGCATGGCTGTGGTGTGGCCCCTTACCTTGCTGGCTGGGTTAAGTCTGTCTTTCAGCTGGAAGTCCCCAGAGAGCAAAAATGAAAGCAGAAGAGGGCCATGATTCACATCAGCATTCTAGGACATGAGTCTTTTGTTACTGCTTTCTTCAGCTAGGAGAATGAGATTCTTTCCTGCTTGAAATTATAAAGTGTTTAGAGATGTGCCTTTTGTTTTAATAGCAGAAAAGGCATTCTCAGTGGTACTGAGGCTGTCATGGCAGATTAAAAGAGCCCAGGGGAGCAACTGATTAACAGAAAGAGAATTAATGTAAAGCCCTTGTGTCTCTGTATTGAGCTCGTACAGGGGAGTACAACTTGCTCAGCAGTCATCATTAGAAGATCACCTTTGAAACTAACATTTTATCAAAGCACATAGTGGAGGGTTGTAACAGTAATGTCTAATTTCTGCCTTTTTTTTTACTTCTGTCTGATTTGCAATGAAAGTAAAATGCAGCTTTTTGTGACGAAGCACTGAGGAGGCAGGATACAGGCAGAAAAAGATTGAAGTTGGATTGACTGAAACTGTTCCAGCTGCATTTAATGTTTTATTAACTGTTTTAAAGAAAACATTTCAAACTGGAAACAAAGAATTTATTTTTAAAATACTTCAAAACTAAGTGTTTCCACATTTAAAAAAACTCCATAATTTGGCTCTTGGTCAGAACTTCCCTGTGCAAAGTCCCCAGTCTGATGAGTCACAAGTTCGGCAACAAGAAGTGTTTCCCAGAGAGAGCTGGTTTGTACAGCTGGCCTGAGGGAATAACCTGGACCTTATTCTGGGGGGTTACATGCAAGGAAAGGCTCCACTTGGTTCTTTGGGTGGAACCACAAACAGACAGTGACATCTCCCACAGATGCTGATCAGCACTTAGGAGCAAAACAATCCTCAGGCCTGAGCCTGGTTCTGGGGCTGGAGCAGGAGCTGCGCTGTAAGGTGATGGGTCCCAGCCATGCATGGAGGAGTGCATCTCTGATGTTCCCAGGCACTCAAGGAGAGAAGAAATTGCTTGCTTGCTTTCCCTTCAGGGAAAAACAAAAACAACCCCCACACACACACCTGGAAGGAGTTTTTATTCTTTGAGGAATCGCTTCACCTTCATGTGGCAGCATTCCTGCACATCTAGGGCCTGACAGTAGCATAAAGAGGGGGTAGCAGCTACTTGACCACTTTGACAAGTTCTTCAATGAGACATCTGTTGCAGAGCAAAAATCTCTGCTCTGCAGAAAAACATTGGTGCAGTTGTCACCAAGTACCAAACAGACAGAAGCCAAATTCCCATGTCCCAAAGAGTAGTCAAGTACTGTACTTAAGATAATAAATAAATTCAGATAAATACCTTTGGTGTCTGGTAATCACAAAAAGAAGAATTCAGTGATTTTGTAGATCTGGAGCTGAATTAAAGGCAGAAAAGTGACAGCAAAGCTCACTACTTCCAGAACTAAAGCTTCACACTTTTTTTCTTGTTTTGTTCTGTTTGATTGACTTAAGTGGGCCTATGAGATATGGATGAAATCTTTTACCTACAAAGTGTTATAGCAGGAGCAGTCCTAATGGTGAAAATCATTTACTCTGTATTGTGTTTCCCCAGCTATATCTTATGAACTCCTTCATCAAAAGTGAAACAAAATAAATAAGCTTTAAACCAAGTTACTGCAGTCAAACTACAGCCATGGATAGGACTACAGTATCAGTCTTACTTTCAGAGTACTTTAGAAGTGCTGCTTCTGATAGGATAGTCTATATTCAGATTAACTAAAAACCATCAAAGAATGTAAGTATTAGAATGGTGGCAACTGTATATTAAAAAAAAAAAAAAGTCTTTTACTCTGCAAAATGCAGCCTTTTTCCTCTGTATGGGCAGACTCAACTGCAGTGTTAGTCCACGCCACTGGTAGCCCCACAGATCCCAGGAATTAAATCCCAGGCTGAGGAGTGATGTCATTCCCTCAGTTCTTTTTTAATCTCCTTTTTGTGCTGAGAGCAGTCATCTGTCCCTCTCCAGACAGTGATGGAAGCAGCTGTGCACGGTGTGCCATCAGGAACAAAAGCCTCTGCTCCATACCAGCGGGCAGTGGGCAGCGGGTCAAAGGGGTTATAAGGATATCAGGGTCAAATGACACCTGTACAGGAAAATAAAACTCGGATTATACAGCCTGTGTGTGTTCTTTCAGTAGCAGAGAAGTGGGGTCAGCCTTTGTCTGGGTGTTTCTCTAATGGCCATGGGAATGTGTATGTGCTTTCAAGGATAGCTGTGCCCCTACTTACCCATGGAGTAACAGAGGAACAAAGCCAGCTTCAAGCAGAGGGCTAAGCAAACACAACACAAAACAATTGCTTTGAAGGGAAAATAAAACAACTTGGATGCATTCTGGTACTTTATGCAAGTTCAAAGAGTGAGATCTCAAGTGGTTTGTGTATCCTATAACATGCCCTTATAAAAGCACTGTGAACCATGCTTTTCGTGTACTGTCTGCAGCACACAGGAGTTCCCTTGGTGCTTTGTGGGAAAAGGAAAGGGGAATGAGGGCCAAGGTGCTCAAAACCTCATTTATGAAAATAAGAAGTTGCTTGTACTTTGAGTGGCTTTTTCTGCAAGGTAGGCTGGAAGGAGCTGGAGGAGGGTACATATCCCATAGAATGAAATTGCCCATTCCTGCGTCTGCGTTTCTACTTTTCCATATGTGGTGCCAGTCCTGTCCCAACTCTTCTCCTCTGTGCTGGGTCCACTTCAGGACAGAAACTGATACAAGTGTAAGCTATAGGAACCCTTCTTATATAACAAGGGGGAATGTAATACATCCTTGGGGTAAAGTTCAGGCATATAATGAAATAGGTAAGTGAACCTGGATGAGTTCAAAGTTTTCTGTCTTTTCTTTAACCCCACATCACTTGCCTGCATGGATTCCTTCTGTTTTTAAGAAAACACGCATTTCAAAGCCAGAGATGTACCAGGAGCTATACAGCCTTACCACTTCTTTTGGGATGACAGTCTGGAGTTTAACGCTGTCTGTCACTACCAGGGTTAATGACATTCCTTGGAGGTGATGGGACAGAAGCACATATTTCACAAACAGGTAAGCTGTACACACTGTGTGCTCCTGTCTCAGGAGAACGTGTCCTGGGATGTTCATGGATGTACAAGTGAGCTCAGACGAGCTGTCAGCCATGGCTGGGCCATCACCAAAACCAGTGATGGCCTCCTTGCCACAATTTCACTTGTGCATGTGGAAAGTGGCCCCCCATTGCCCTCTTTGGTTTTTCCCCAATGCAATTCATAAAGGATACTGAAATGAAACTTCACAGTCATAAAGCACAGCATTTTTATAAAACTAGAATTTATCCCTTTTTTTTGTGGTTAAGGGCTGTTGGTTCAGGCTTGTTAAAAAGTAATCTTTCAACAGAAAACATTTTGTGTTCTCATTTGCTAATTGCCTACATTGTTTCCTAAATGGCATGAATAAGTCCTGTCACCTTACATTGTCTAGTGAGTTTATGCTTTTTTAATGGGAATAAGTCACAAGATGCTGCAGTAAAAGGGGACAGAAATATTACTAATGGTGGAAAACACATGACTACATTTCTGGGTCATTGTACTGTGTAGTTTATCTGAAGGTGCCATGGCTGCTGAGCAGCAGTGTAATTCAGTCATGTGAATTAAGTTTGAGACTGAAGCTTTAGAGTTCCTTCGCACCACCAAGAAACTGCCAAAACTCGAGAAAAATCCTGTTTGCCACTTGATGCTGATGTTGACGCTGTCCTCCCTGCAAATTACTTATCATTTCCATCTCACTGTGAGTTCTAAATGAATAGAGCATAACACCATTGAGAATCCACTCTTGAACTGTTACTGCCCAGGAAGAATTTTACAGATTGCAAATTTTTTTAGATAAGATGATTACCGGTTCCTGAATCACTGGTTTACAAATTATTTGTTCCCTTTCAGTCTGCATAAATCTCTAACCCACAATAGTCTCTTGTTTTAAGCTGAGGCAAAACTTGGGGTGCTGCTGTTGGTTCTTAAGACTGCCACAGCATACTTTACATTCTGGCAGATCCATCAGCACCGCTTTACAGCTCCTCCAGAGATCAGCCAGCTCTGCCAAGCAGTTAATGGCTCTGGTAATAAATGCTGTTGCTGTCTGACTGTTTTTTCTGGGAAACTTTCACGAAGCCTGTTTTTCTCCACATTTTATCATAATCCCAGGAGGGGCAGATCTTTTCTTCTCTGTATGAACAGGCAGTCTGACTGCACTCAGTAAGATTCAGCCCAGAGCATGTGCTGCGACGCTGAGTTCGTCTCACTCCAGAAGTTTACTGTCACTAACAGAATATCAGAACTCAAAGTGAGAAACAGAAGAAATTTCTGACTTTTACTTCTTGTATTGTGTCTATTTTTGTTGTGTTAGGTTTTACTGTGTGTGGAAAAGATAGACAGTTATTGTGTTTCTTTGAGATAACACCTGGCTGCAGGGTGTAGTAGTGTTTGAGACAGAGAAATGAGAATTATCCCAAAAGTGAGGGTGTAGGGTGCTGTGTATACATTTGGGAATGTAATGAGGTATCCAAGCCTTCTGCCCACCATATAACGTAGTTGCTGTGTAGGACTGGGATTTGTTAAAAAAGCTGATATTACACAGACTTGGTGCAGTCTCACGAAACATGGTCCTCAGTCTAACCCTGTGTTTGAGCATGACATCCAGCTAGCTCCATTAAGCAGTTATGGTTAATGACACGCCCACATGAGCAAGCCTAGAGGCCCCAAGGGCAGGACTGCTGTTGGCTGTGGCACCTCCAGGCCTTTTGCCATCTTTTCCCCTAATCACATCCTTTCAAGGGCACTGTACCGCACTCACAGGAGACTTCTTTCTCAGAAGGGACGTTCTTGCCTCCCTGCCTCTCCCCGACAGGGAAGTAAGAGCGTTAACTTCTCCACTTCTTTGTGGCAGCCCAGCGGGTTTGGCTCTGGTTCAAGCTCTGCAGTCTCCTTGCAGGGTAATGACGGTTTTAATCAATGGCAAGCTGGATTTCCTAAACAGAGTGCTGTTTCTTTGGAAATCAAGAGCTTCACAGTGAAAATGTAAAAATATGAGCAGGTCATATAGGTGTATAGCTTACATGGTGCTGAGCCAGCATTCACTGGGGATCTGGATAAAAACTGTAATGTTTGGGCTATTTTTTTAAATCTCTGTCTCTTGACTAATAGTCCCATATATTGCAGACAGCATGAGTCACTTCCTTCTTAACTCATTGGGGCCACTGTATGTCATATTAAGTTCATTATGTTGCTAGGCTATTTCCTCTGTGGGTGAGATGTCAAAATACCAGCTACCTACATAGTCAGTGTTAGAAATCTCTATTAATGTAGACTCTTGCCTCTACAGTTACACTTCTTGAAAAAGTTCAGTCAATGAGCTCAGAAAAATCTATAAAGTTTTATAAAACTTTATGCACTTGTGTAACAAATGATAGAGTGAGTCTTAGCCAGTCTAAAGTTGGAGAGTACTGATAACCAAAGCAAAGTACAGTTATTAATCTATAATTACTTATAGATATGGTTGAGGATGATAAAATAAATTATTCCTTACTTAATTTATTCTAAAATTGAATAGATAATAGAATAGATACAGAAAATACTATGGAGAGCTATTGATTTTACCTAATTTTGAGTATCTTAAAGTAAAGCTATCTGTTTCAACCACTGTCATCAAGTTTTCCTATATGATCCATAAATGACTGCAAGAAGGCAATTCAAGCTCATCCATTTTAGACTTGACCTCTTATAGAAGAGGATGAATCACTGTCTGGAGGTTTCTGTTTTTCTCCTTTGGTTATAAAGCAAGAACATGTTACTGTTTTAGCCTAGACACCTGCTATGCATCCATCCATCCATCCATCCATCCATCTATCCATCCATCCATCCATCCATCCATCCATCCATCCATCCATCCATCCAATTCTTAAATGTCTATATGTTAGAAAAATACTGTGTTGGGTCTGTTGTCAAAAAACTACCATCATTGTTGACAGAATAAGAGGATCACTGCCAGTATTTTGCAAATATCAGGATAAATATCATATTTGAATTTTCATTTGCCAACAGGCCAGATGTTATCATGGATACATACTGATCTATACGTGTGATAACAGTACTCATTGAGATACACTGCAGGCAGGCAAATCCAGTCAGATTCATGTGTTTTATCCCCAGAGAGAACAAGAGGCAATTCAGAAATCAATCCAGTGCAGATTCCCTGAGAAAGCCCTATTTGCAGATGAAGAGGCTTCTGGCAGCCCTGTCGGGGCTGGTGTTCTGTGGGGCCCTGGTGTTCCTCTTCCACCACAGCAGCAGCAGTGGCTGTGGTGTGTGGCTCTGCTCTCATCTGCCCCCCTTAGTCCTCATGCCTCTTCTCTTTTGTCCCTCTGCTACCATTTTGGTCATGAATTTTAAGCACAGAGGAGAGGATCATGAACTTGGCCAGGAAAATGTCATTAATAACCTTGACAAGTATGGAGATGGATTGGGAAGGATAAAGGAGAGAGTGGGAGGAAAGGAAGTCGAGACAATAAATAGGCTAGACCTGCTGTTACCATGTTAATCTCTACAGGGTTATTTGAGGGAATTGCTGTGGTAGTTCATACTGTACCAAGGTCCTTTCCCCATTTCTGCACTATTTCTTCCATGTTACTGACACTGTATTTGTAACACAATGTGTATTTATTATAGTTTACAAAAATAAGAAATCAAAATACCATTTCAGACATACTGAATACAAAGGTAGATGGGAAATTAATGCATTAAGTGATAGAATTGCCTGACAACATAAAAGCTTTTACTCCACTCACTATTTCTTAATTGAAGATGACTATGTAATTGCATACCACTTAATGTGATCTCCAGTTGCTGTTCCAAAATAGACAATAGTTTATTGTATTAATACAGCATAAGAGGCTTACAGCAACTATTATTTTTAATAATAGTCTCACTAGTGGCTTCCTGATTATACAGTATTTCACCTTTGGATGTTGTATTGTTTGGTTCACTATATTGTTTTGAGAAAAATAATCATGATGCATGCAGAAAAATCTGTTTGAGGAGGATTTAGAAAGGGAATCTGAAGTTTAAGGGAGATTACATTTCCATTTGCTGTAGGTAAATTATATCTTTTATCTATGTAGGAATGGACTGATTACCCTGTCAGAAATAAGTATGTATAAACGACAGCTGGTTGCTGCAATGCTAATAAAAAATCAGTCACTTTAATTTAGGAGAGGTGTAAATATTACAAGTTTAATAAATTTAGCATCAAAACATGTACTTTGGAAGTCTTCCTAAATAAACACATTTTTTTTCTATGGATTATCTGCAAAAGATAAGTGTGAATGGTGGTGATGGAAGTGCAACCAAGCTCTCCAGAACAGGAGCCCAGTGTAGATAATCTGCTGCCTGAACAGTTATGCATATTGTTGACAGCAGCTCAGTCATAATTTTCAGATGTACTGGTGGTTATTAAAAAAAAAAAAAAAAATTTAAATGACAAGTAGTAAAAAGAAAAACTATAGGTAAATCTTAATCCTTAAAAAAACCACCTGTGGTTCTTTGTTTTTTCATTAAAAGTGTCCAGTTTACTGAGTGACAATTCACCTTGAAAGGAAGTTTTCTGCTGGAAACAAGACACTATTGGGTTTGGGGTGGGGAAGAGACACCCTTGAGGAATCCCAATGGACCTGCTCTTAGAGGAAACTCTCAGTGATTGCAGTTAGGACTCTGTTGAACAGAGCTGTAACTTTTTGATTCCCTAGGAGCAAGTAGATAGTGTTCCCACCAAAAAGCAAACAGCCCAGTAGCTGTGCAGTCTGATTTCTCCCCTAGACCCTGGCCACATGTTGAGGATCTTCCTGGCCCTGCTCACCTCTGCAAGGTCGGCTCACCTAATTGACATCAGGAGCCTTCCTGCTGGGGAGAGTGTTTCTTAGGAACGTGGGGTTTGCAAGATCGTGTTGGCAAGCACCACTCTGCAGGCATTGTGCTTGGCTTTGTGTTCAGTATGTTTTCTGCCTGGAGCTTGTTTCCTCCCACTGTTTGAGCAGCACAGAAGCCTTTTAATGGCAGCTCACAGTGCTGTGGCAGTAGGAGGCATGGACTGGTGGGATTGTGATATGGCAAAGGCCTTTGGCTGACTGGCCTCCACCACCATTTCCCCTCTGTGTCCTGTGTCTTGCTAAGAGACAGCTTCTTTGACGTGTTCTGAGCACCTCGTGGGAAGAGCTCCGTGGGAGAAAACTAGGACAAACCCAATAGCTGCAAGATTCCTGCTCCGTGTGTCATCTCCACCACGTGTTTGTGATTGAGCAAACATGATCTGTCTGGCAGATAACCGAGTGCGTCGTGCCTGCAAGGAAACAGGCCTCTCTTTGACCTATGACTGTATCTATGTGAAGAGTTAAGTATGTTTAGTTAGAGAATGTGTCACAGTTCCTCATCATGGAACAATCTCTATTTCACTTGTGATGTCGTCCAAAGAGACATGCCCCTGCTCCTCCTTTCCCCCCTACAGCTGTCCTTTGTCAGGCAGAGCAGCAAGCCAAGGATGTGTCCCCCACCCCAATCTCCCCTCCCTGCCAGCCACAGTCAGGCATGGTGGCAGCTCAGGGAGAGAAGCCATCACTCCCACAGTGTCTCTTCCCACCACGTTGGAGCTGGCACAGAGTAGCAGGGCAGCATGCAGAGTTCCCCCGCCGCTTGTTTCCAGCAAGTCCTCTGCCCACACGACTACGACAGAATTCATACCACATGTACAAAACCAAAAGCTTTTCATACACAATTTGTTCTTTCCTATGCCCGAGGCCTTTGTTAGCAAACAAGACGCCAGTCTTTGAGGGGAGAGACAATGGTGTGGTTCAGCTCGTGCTGCGGAGGCGCGCTGGAAATGGCGCAACAGCTGAGTCGTCGCCCTCTTCCCCCCTGCTCCACCCCTTAGTTTTATTATTCTAGTTCAGTGACGTTTATTTTGCTCTAAATACCCAATTTCCTGTGCAGCACATCTGCTTTACAAAGAGACTAGTAAATTAAAATTATGTGTTAGGCAGAAATGCTTTGGTCTGAAAACACAGATAGCCCATATTCGCTTTTCAGCCTTCGCTAGCTTCACATTCAGTGACAACTAGCAATAATATTTTTAGCCAGTGGCCTTCTCCTCTTTAGCTGCAGGCTAACTCACTAAGTTGATCAAGAGATGCTCTTTGAATGAGTTGACCCCTTGTGCAGTCAATTTTGTATTAGGAAAAAGAAAATGGGTAGAAGAAGAGCACTGGCGTGAGCCTGTAGTATCAGGATCTGATTGCAGCCAAGAATTTGTCATTGCTTAAGTTTTCACTGTATTTGGAGAAGGAAGTGGTTGTGTTTGTGGTCCAGCTCATCTGAGTTTTGCAGCACAAAACAAATTTAGACACCAAACCTGTCGGGGCTTTGATTAAGCTCCTTAAGAGGGTGCACTCACTGCTGGCCTTCTGTGCACATCCTGTGTCTGCAACGACTCCCCTTAAACAACTGTCGAAACAGGGCCCAAGCAAGGCAGATACCCAGGGGATAAATAAAATTTCATATATGATAAACAGTAAATACTGCTCTGCCTTAGTCATAAGGTTTGGCTGAGTTTTCTTTCCCCAAGTCTATTAAGTTTATTGCTTCTGTGCAAACACTCAGAGTTTCCATTAAATATGTCTGTATGTCTGATCCCAGGATGACACTCTGATATTCCAAAAATAGTTTAATAAATTGAAATTCCAAGATGTATCATCATAAGCCTGTCACTTGAGTAACAAATCTGCCGTGTTATGTAAAAAATATTGGTTATATAATGGGATTTTTATCAGTCTAGTGACATAAATGCAAATATTAGAGCATTATTAGGAAACCGACCTCTCTCTGACTTTGGATATGTTTTGCTGGAAGTTGGAGAAAAAGTAGCTTATGTATATACAGGGATTTAGATGCTGTAGCTTCAGAGGTGTCTGACAACCCAGAACTAGTTTGGTGGTTTTCTTCCTGATAAATATAAATACATTTTAAATAGCACTGAGGAAAGAAACTGGAATGTGATAAGAACTTTGAGAAACTCCAAAGTTTACTTTGTGATGGTCCAAACTGAAGCCATTGCTGCTGAGGGATCAGAGATGTCCCAAAAAACAGTACTTTTTACCTCTTGAAACACATAAAGAGAGAGCTGAGGAGCTATAGTCTGTCTATCTGCTGGAAAGCAGATAAAGGTCCTGAGCTAACAGAAACTGGGACTCACTACAGGAGGACATATGGAAGAGCAGCAGGGATTTCCTGCAGGCAGAGCAATGTTCATGCATGCATCACATCCAGTTGTCACCAGTGGTCAGACAATAGGGCCAAGCCCTGGGGAAAGGCTGAATGGGCAGCAACAGCTCAGGGAGCAAAGGGGTTGTGTGGAAGTCCTTCCTGCTGGGGAGCAGAAGCTTTGGAGTATGGAAGCATGTAAAAAGTGTTGTGAGCTACCTGAAAAAGAAAGGAAGTAAGTATGCTATACATAGAAGGAAGTGCATCGTTTTATGACTGAAAAGCTGATTTTGCAGGTTGCACAGCTTCTTGAAAACTGTAAGTAGGGTACTCTCTGAAATTGCACAGCCTGATGTTACTGATGGACAACCATCTGTCCCCATGGGCTTTCAAATCAGCAGAGCATCACTTTTACTAAGCACAGGCAGTCTGTGTGGTGGAGGGTTTTGTAAGTGAATTAGATGAACCTTCTGACTTTTCAGCCTGAGGTAAAAGCAGGCCGGAAAAAATAGATGCAAGGTCAACTTCACAAGTTAATATAAGTGAATTAAATACTTCAATTTCACATGTTTTCTGGGTTAGTTGAAGTGGGGCAGACAGTAAAAGGCCGATGTGCTCTTTAGTGTCTCCAGTTCAAAAAGGCAGTTTTCGCAGTAGCACTGGCAACTCCCCACTCTACTCTATCACAGCCCTTAGAGCATTAGGCACACTTTTAGACTTAAATCTCACAGTGCTCTGCTGAGCAGGTAACTCTTATCCTCCTCTTGCGGATGAGGAATTGGAGTACTTAGTAAAGAGTAGGAGAGGGGAGCTGGATGAAAGGAAACCGGTAGGGAGGGGCCACTGAGTGTGCTTATGTGCTTCTCAGTGAATGCTCAGTATGAGATATCTGAGTCCTGGAACATGGGACTACCTGCCTGTAAAAAAGTGGATCACATGTCCAAAGTAACACTGAAAGCTGTAGCACAGACTGGTCAGGATCCCAATACCTCCTGCCCCTGGGCTTTAACTAGAAATTAGTTCCCCTCAAAATCAATAGATGCGAGTAACCAGAGCAAAGGACAACTGCTCTTGCCACCTTGAAGACCCTGCTCTGCAAACAGGGCTGCGTGTATGGGCCTCCTGCATCCATGTGATGCTTCCCTGCTGCCTTCACTCGAGTGCTGCACAGCACTCCAGGGCTTCCAAGCCTATATAGTCCCAGCTGGGCTTTCAGCTTTCCCTGGCAGTGAACTACCTCAGTGCTACCAAGTGCACACTGACAAAATGTTTAATTTAAACCATGGCATAAAAGTTCTGTTAGTGCTTGGAGTGCTGCTGGATTTTTTTTTCCCTTGTACAGGTTATGAAAAGAAAAACAAAAAAAAAGAAAGAGATTTTTTGCCCTGTAAGATTAAACAACCATCATGGTTTTAAGGGCTTAATCTGCTGGCATGCAGACTGCTGTCTGATAAGTCTGCAAGTCTGAGTGTAATTGGATGCAGCATCGGATTCGGTTGTGAGGGCTTTCCAGGGGCTTTTTTGTTTGTTCATTTTTTAACACACCACAGAGTTGAAGAGATCTATCCCTGGAAATGCCTTTGGGGGTGAAGCTGTAACGCTGTGTGTCCCCCAGCCGGTATTTCAGCAGCACCTATCTGGAGACCCCTGCTTGGGGAGCACAGTGGGGGAGGCTGCTCAGTGTATGAATTTGTGCTATTGTTCGAGGCACACATCTGCCTCAAGAAACTGCACGGCACAGGCCGTTACTTATTCAGATGCAGAAGCTCCTTCCGTCCCACAAGACGGCCCATTCAAGTCACATGCCAGAGGTCTCGGCAGAATGGGCTGCAGCTGCTTCAAATCTGCTGTCTAACATCAGAAGCAGTTGGACAAACTGTACTGTGCTGACTACAGTCAGGCTCCCCGGCGCCGAGGAAGACAGGGAAAAGATTTGGGATCCCAGCGCTATGTTCTCAGAGGATCTGTGGCTGGAAAATGAGAAAAACTGCGCTGTTGTTCACAAGTCGAAGCGAGGAAGGAAGCGCCAAGAGCTCCTGGCCGTGGCCCTGGGGGTGAAGGTGGGAGTCAAGGGGGCACTTCTGTGGCAACCTCTGAAACTCTTTGCCTATTCACAGATCACCTCCTTGGTCAGAAGAGCAGCCTTAACTCAGAACGATAACCACTTCAACTATGAAAAAGCACACAATTTTAAGGTAAGCACAGCTTGCTGTTTTTTTCAGCTAAAAAGTTCTGTTGAGATACCTCAAATTTTATTTTTTGTTGTGATGAGCGTTGCATGCACCTATTTATATTAGCTCTAAGGAAGGGGTTGAAAAATGCATTTTTCTTTCTACTTCAAGTTCTATTAATTGAATTCTTAATGTGCTGTTACATAGGCACTTAATCCAAATAATGGTTTTGCTGCTCACTGTGCTACTTGACTGGCAATTTAACTCTTTTTCACAGATTCAGTTTTGGTTTTTATTCAGAAACCAAGTACTTCATATTTGTTGCCTTTACCTTAAGTGTATCTACTTTTAAACAAGAAAAAGACCCTTTTTGAAGCTATTACCAGAAGCCAGTAATATTTTACCAGCAAACATTTTGGACCATTTCTGATTTCAGAAGTTGGGGGAGCTTGGGTGCTCCTAACAATAAAGCAAAGCACAGTGGTGGGTATTGTCTCCCAGCTTTTGTTCCCTCACCATATGCTAAGGAAATGTTCTCAGTCTCACTGAGCTATAGGATCTGAGCTTGTGTTTTCTTGTCAAAATAAAACAAATCACTGGGCAAACACAAGGATGTTTAAAAGGATCATCTCCTTGTTGTCTATACAGACAAAATCAGATTCTTAGGGATTCTTTTCCCAAGTGCTGTCTCTGGCAGACTGCAGCAGGGAAGTGACTCAGCTTTGGAAACAGACCTTCCAGGCAGCTTGTATTAAAATGTTTTGCCAAAAGGACTGTGCTGGTTTCAGAGCATGCTGGCCAGTTACCGTAGCTAATGCTGTCAAATTGTGTTTTGATGCTTATCGGGATGAGCATCAAGAGTAAGAGGCAGTAACAAGACAAGAAAGGAATGTATCTCAGCTTTGAAACATCAGTTTAGTTAATGCTCCTTGAGGATCTGGGTCACTGTCAGTATAGTTCAACTCATTAGCAGAACAAGAATTTTCTGATATTCATCTAGGGCCTGTCAAAAAGGGAGAAGCACTGATAAAAATCATTTCACTTAGCAAAAAAGTTTCACTTCTTATTTTTCTACATACTCTGCTGTGCAGACATTGCTAACCTCTGCAGTGCTTCTGCTGTTGTTGGCAAATCAGTAATTTAATATTAGTGAACAAAGCAAATAATAGCAACCCTTTTCTCATTCCCCTTCCCTGACCCAGTCTTACAGAAAAGTTGATATTTACCTCTCTGATCAGCACTGAAGGAAATAGGGGAAATACTCTGTGTTTTCTTGCTTGATTTAGCCAACTTTTATTCTTTCTGGGTTTTGCCCTCATTATCTTTTTAATATCAAAACTATGTTAGTTTAACTAGAAAATATTTTCTCATGACTGGGATTTCTTTCCACTTTGACCCATGCATTCTTTCCTCTTCAAAATTTCCCTTGTTTTGGCTTTGATTTATAACTGGACCTGTGCCCAGTTAACTTTGTGTTTGCACAATCTAGCTGTTGTACAGTTTCTGTTCCTTTCTGTTTCAAAGGAGTCAGTTTAACTGGAAAACCACATGATTAAAATAGATTTGTATTCAAAGATTTGACAGCCAGAAATAATTGTCCTATCCTAGTAAAGTCAATAACAGACCTTAGGGAACAAACATTTTTAAAATAATTGTCCAGAAAGGTCAATCAAAAGTGTTACATTTGCTTAATGGACAAGTATGTTCACTATGCAAATACAGTTAGTTTTCCAAATGAATATATTAGAACATGTCTAGTTCTTAAACAAAAAATGTGGATAGTGTACTCAGAATAGAACATTTAAATTTAAAACCTGTCTCAAGGCCCATGTCTTTCATATATTTCATAGTTATTACTTGAAAGGGTTAAGATTTTTATTTTAAAAAGAAAGAATGGCTTTATGGGTCTTGGAGCAAAATGTTAAATGGCTTTTGATAGCACTCAGTTTATGATGGTATGGGATTTAACTGAAGGACAACACTATTTCGAAGATATTCAAAAAGTTGTCTTCCCCATTTTAAGGCAAATGCTGATGTGTATTATATCATTCATCTCAGTTTCTAGGGATAAAGGTTATGTGTCACAGTGTCCCTCATAATCTTGTCATAGGCAATTCATGAACAAACAGGCACTCTTTAGCTTTTGTCCTTTAGCCATGAAGAATCTTAAAAATGAAGGGCACATTTCTAGCAAAGCTGATGGGATTTTTGTGCATCTTACACCAAAGATCTTACTGCAAGAGAGAAGGAACAAAAGGAAGAAATAGGTCCAAGGCACAAATTCAGAGCAAGGACAGCTCTCCCTCCATCCTTGCCAAGCTAATACAAAAATTGAAAAGCAGCATTGAAGTCTGGAGCATGAGGGCACCAGGTTTATGCCCTTCTGAGCATCTGTGCTTTCTCATTCAACCTCTCTTCCAAATTTCAAGACACGCAAGGCAAGTGAACAAAAAAAGATTTAGTATCCAGGCTGATTTGTTAAGCTGGGTTCATCTTGAGCACAGCACGCAGTCACATGGATTTAGGTTTGGAGCTGGCGTCTGTCTGGCAGGACAACTTTGCATAAGCCAGTGTAGGCATACCATAATTCAGGAAAGCGAATAAATCTCTGAAGCCCTGTTCAGAAAAACACAGAGGTATTTCTCTAGCTATGTGGGTGCCAGCCTAACTGGATCCCAAAGTCCTCTTGTATCTTGTTCCAGTTCAGATCCAGCAGCCTCTTTCGGATGTGCTTTACCAGCCAACTCCAGTGGGGTCCCAGCTGGTGGTGAGGTCAACCTCGTGCCTGAGGACAGCAGCATGGAGTTTGAGGATGCTCCATGCTTTTTCTTCTAGGCTGGAAATTCATGAGAGGGCTTCTGTGCTGCTTTAAGTGGGCAAATACAGCTGAATAATGTGCATTTACCACAATACTGTGCCTGTTTGCCACCATAGCATGGGCAAATCCCATTTGCAGGAGGGCTAGTGGAGTAAAGGCAGCTGATTACAGACAAGTCAGGAGATCCGCTGGGAGAGAGAGGGCTTTGGGATAAATTTCCCCTTGTGTTAAGCGCTGCAGATAATAACTGCTTCTGGGAGGCAAAGGGCTTGGGAGAGACATTTTTTTACAGACATCACGAAGATGATGTGTGTTCATTTAAACAAAAATAACAGCAGAGTCGGCTTTTCTTCCCTGCAAATGGCTCAGATTCAGCAGGAGTCCACAAAAGAGTACAAATGTGTCTGTATTCAGGCAAAAGTCTGAAAAAAACCCTATTTTCTTGGAAGGCAAATAGAAAAGTCTTCAGACCTTCACATAAACCCAAAATTGTCTCAGAAACAATACTGTATAATGTCACTTTTTTAAAAAATGCATTTCAATTCAGTTGGTTTTGTTTGTTTCTGCAATATTGCTCCTGGCATTATTTTGTTTTGCCACTGTACTGGCATTCCTTAACTTTGGTCTCAGTTTTCCCCACTGTAAAGACAACTCAGACACAAAGTAGAAGTGAATAAGGTAGCACCTGCAGGGGGAATGCTGCCATTTGAAAACAAGGGCAAAGAGAACAGGAAGGCAACAAGAACAGATGTGCAGGGTAGTGTTGTGTGAGATTGTCCAGCAGAGAAGAGACGGTGAAGTGACTTTTCATTGGAAGAGGGTGAAAGACTGAACAAGAAAAGTAGAGTGTATAGTCTGAAACATCATGGCTTTGGCTTATTTTTAGAAATAGTTCCCTGTAAATTCTTTTTTAAAGTTCAAATTATGTGCCAACTCTAGCCCAGGGAGCTCAAGTCTATGCTGTGTGTACACAGAGAGGTCTACTTCAGGATGGGATAGGAACCAGCAATAAATAGTTCCAGATCATAATTCCAAAAAGTCTATGCCCAGTCTGTTTGGAATGATGTGGTTACAAAAGGTGGGGCTAAAACTAAAACTCCATCACAAAAATCTAAGACCTGCTGTGACCTCTCCCTGTTTGAAACAGAGATGAGGCCAGTCTTGCAGGCAAAATTCCCTTTTACAATTCAAAAATGTTGTGTTCCTAAGAACAAGCTTCCTTCGTTATTTCTTTAAAATTAATGACAAGCTGTATGAGGCGTAGTTCAAAATTGCATCTTAAGGGATTTTTTTGCACCTTCATCTAGAAACTTTTGAAGTTCTCTCTTTTTTCAGTTAATTTCCCTGTTTCAATTTGGCCAGAAACCACCAAGACTAGCTTTTCACAGGGTATTTCAGCTGGAGGCTTGCCATTTGAGCTAAAATGCGGATCCGTGAAAAATTGAAGTGAATGAATAAAGAGAACTCAACCTTTGAGGGCCACCAAGCTGAATGGAACAAGGGAAGGGTGCGCTGTCAGCACTTCTCAATTGGAGCCCTCAGTCAGCATTGATGACTTTCCAATTAATGGCAGGAAAGATCAAGGAATAATCAGCTACCATTTTCAAAATAAGCCTCAGCCAGATCAGTTGAAATAAGCTTTATGTAAAGTGAGCAAGTAGGCCCCAAATATCCTAGCAACTGTGATGGACTTCATTTGTGAAATGGTGCGTTTTTAAAAGTCCTGGCTGAGCTCTTAAAACCCCTTCTCACAAGGTTAGCTTTTGTAAACTGCTGCAAAGCAGAAGACACAGCTAGCTATCTTCCCACAGCAGATGATTTTCACCCACAATTAAGTGCAGGTGCAGACCTACTAATTATTTGGCTTTCAGTCTAAAAAATTATAACGATGCAAGCATAATTAGTTTTATCTGTGGTTTTGTATCCACTGAAGGTCGCATACTGCATATGACTGAAACTCAGGTCATCAGCTGTTACACACAGCCATTTACCCCCACAAAAAGCCACATCTGAAATTCATGCTACCCACTCTGCAAAATAAAGTAAAATGAAATGAGAAAGAAGTGTGGGGCTATATCTATTAATATATCTATCTCAAAATTTATTGCAAAGTCTTGTTTCACAGAAATACATGACTTTCTGACAGGTAAAATACCACTTCAAGTAAAGTCAGACATTCCAGTTTTGACCTTTCACTGTCAAAAGGGAGGAAGAATTGCTATTGCTTTAAGTTTATTAATACAATTATTTGACTGTGATTAGTTGGTCAGGAGCCATTTGCAACCAGGCTCATAATTTTATCTCAAAATCAGGAAAAGAGGCCTGTATAAAAATCACAATACTTGATCTTTCTGGACTCAAGAGTACAGGCTTGTGTAGCTGTGATCCTGCAGGCAAATGGAGCAAAAACATTAGCATGCAAAATGCTTGGCCTAAAACTTTGCAGTTTATCTGAAAAAGGGCAGTGACTGTTTTTTCATTCTATGAAAAGGAAAGAGCAGCTTTTCCCATCCTGGGGGTGGAAGTGGCCTTTCAGCCATCCACCCGACGGGTAAACAAGAGCAGAGAGAGGAAGGGATGCATTAGCAGCCAGAGTGTGCATGATTTATGTTTTGTTAAGCTCAATTAAGTCTCTGGCCAGAGCTAGCTCATACTATGCCCATTCACATGGGCATAGACCTCACTATTTAGTCTTCATTTCAATGAAAATTCAATGCTTAGTTTACCAGAATACACATCTTAAATAAAAAGATTTTCTGCTGTAGCTTTTGGAAAAGCAGTGGCAGAAGCAGTAGTGGTGTGTAAGATGTGGCTGGGGAGCTGTGGGCTCTGTCAGCACACAAATCATTTTATTATTCCTTATTTACTCGTGTGCAGACTGTAGCAAAATGAAGTTTGGTCTGCTGAAAAAGAGTCTATTGACACCTTTTCCCTATGTGAGTTCAAATTACTTGCTATAGTGGGGAAGGGTGCTTTCATCTACAATTCTTTGGATTATTAGCTCTACTTTTTTTTCTTCTGGTTTCCTTCCCTCTGCTATAGCTAGAATGTCAGCAGGCAAAAATTATTTGTTTTCAGTGTCATCCACAGCCTGGTTCTCTGCTATGTTAAGCCTATTGAAAGATAAACTTCAAGATCAAAGCAAATTTTTGTTCCCATGGTTTATTTCATCTAGACGTTGGAAGGATGTGGGCACTATGTGCTAAAGATTTACTCCTACTGAATCTTCTGTTGTTTATCCATTTCAGTTGCTCCATCTGTCAGACCATCTGCCTCCCAGTGACCCCATTTCTTTCCCCCACCCCCATTTGTATTGCAGGTCCATACGTTTCGAGGTCCGCACTGGTGTGAATACTGCGCCAACTTCATGTGGGGTCTCATCGCTCAGGGAGTGAGGTGTTCAGGTAGCACTTCAACATTTTCTGTCATTCTCTTGAAATGCTCAGACCTCTGTCCCACCCCAGCCTGCACTCCCTGCAGGAGTGGAGGGCTGGGATTTCTTCAAAGAACAAAGCAGGAAATTCTCCCACAGAAGTGAAAGTATTTTCATTTGCCTCATTAGCTGGTTTAGAAATGAAGCCATCAGCCCTTGGTTGCTGAGCGACATCCTCTAGTAGTACTTTGGTCCTGCCTGTGCCTGTTCCTGTGCCTGCTGTATACATTGGAACTTATTCTTTATGATTAAGTTATCCCTGATGTTTTTATGTCTTAAGAAGCAAGCACTGGAAATGGCAAAGCCAGCCAGCAACGAGGCTTCATAACTCCTCTTTTTGCTACCAATTGCTGGGAAGTGCCCTTGCCACCTGTTTCCCATAAAAATACCATGCATTGCTTCAAGCCTGAAGAATCCCACCTCAAGATAAAAACAAAAAATATGACCTTCATTTTCCAAGAGGGATTAGTTTTCTGTTGCCTTTATTGGCATTTTAGTTGTGCATTAATTATTTTTAATTTTCTTGTTCTTTTGTTGAAAAAAATAGCTTGGAAACATGCAATAATCATCAAATCGCTTGCTTTTGGATTCAGCAAGTAAATTAGTATTTGGTGCATTACAAATGGATTTTCATAACTTCTTTCTTCAGATCTGTAATCTCTTCCAAAAACTGTTTGTCTTACCTCTCCCTGCCCTGACCTCCAGGCATTCCTGATCTCAGACTGGCACCAAACACATCCAACCCTGACGTCAGCCTTTCACCGATAGAGGAGTTGGCTGTTACCTAAAATTATTTTGGGCCACAGTTTGAAGGATCAAAATACCTTTCACAAATGCACAGTTTTAATAAGTGCAGTCTCAGCTACTGCTGCATCTTGTCTGTCTGTAGGTAAATAGTAGTAACACAAAAAATAATGGAAGAATATATTAAAAAAGAGGAATAATAGTTTTCTTTTCAAGCTATTTGATCTTAAGCACTAGTGTGCAAAACCTGACCTCACTAATGCATAGCACTGTATTTGTTCCCATACATAAAATACTAAACTTAGGAAAAGGCATATTTATTTAGTATGAAGCATAATACTCTCCCTCATAGAATTACCAACATTTAACTCTAAGTCGACAGATGCAGTTAAATTTAACTTCACATGCTTGGAGAACAGCACTGAGCACAATGCAGGCAGGAGCCTAACTGCAGCTTCTCACATTTGTTTAGATTTCACAAACAAGAATGTATTATGCAGTAATAGATGTATGGAGAAACACAAAAACCATTAAATGTTTAAGTGTGCTTATGATTTTGCTTGATTAATATTTTATAGAGTATAATATTGAAACACGCTGCAAGTAATAGTCCTGCTTACATTTTTAACATCTTAATGTTAAATGATCTCAAGGGGTGCCATCAGTGATGGGCATGACTGGGAAGGCCTTAAAACAGGAATCAGAGCTATGTAAGATAATGCAACTCACAGTGGTGGTGTTTGCTTTACTGAAACTTATAAATTCATTTGGCTGAATAGTTGATTCTATTAGAAAAATTCAATTTGTGGAGGTAAAGCAGTGATGGTTTAACAGAAACCCACCTGTGCAACTGAGAGTAGTATTTGGCTCTGGAGTAAGATGCCAAGAACTGTTTGTGAAACAATTCACTTTTTTACATCATGCCTTTCACAGCATTTTATATGCCTAAGCTGACCTACAGACTAAACCACAGGGGACACTTTAGTCACCAGTGAAGTGATGAGCCCAGGATGGGGAGTCTGCTGATGTGGCAGAGCAAGCCAAAATGTGACACTGTAGAAATGTGGAAGAGGGAGTGAGGCATGCTGGCTCACAGCACTGTCCCAGATGGAGTGCTCAGGTGAATCTTAGGTTCTTTGACTGTGACCAGTGCTAAGCCACAAGACAGGCAGCAGAAGACAGTCATTACTGTGCCAATTTTATTTAAGGCTAATCTAAAATACCCAGAAGTTAAGTCTCACGTGTTAAAATGCAATGCCTTGAGCTATGTGTCCAGTAATGAGCCAATCCAGACTCCACCAGCAGTCACTTATTGCTCTGAGGAGTGCAAGGGACATACAGAGTTTTTATAGCTTTTTAGCAACCCTACTAGAGTTCACTTTCCCCACCATGAGATTTTTACACATTTTCATGCTCATCTCTCTCATTTCCACACTATTCTATCTTTCCTGACTGATGGGGAAATTGTGCCCCTTGCTTGATGTGGATCAGGGAAATAAATTGTTAGACAAGACCTATCAGCACTGGTATTAATCCATTAATTCATTAATTAACCTGGCTAACTCTGCTTGCAGACTGTGGGTTGAATGTCCACAAGCAGTGCTCCAAATACGTGCCCAACGACTGCCAGCCAGACCTCAAGAGGATAAAGCGAGTCTACTGCTGCGATCTCACCACGCTCGTGAAGGCCCACAACACCCAGAGGCCCATGGTGGTGGATTCCTGCATTCGGGAGATCGAAGCAAGAGGTTGGTGTGCTTGGCAGAGCAGCAGACACAGCAAAATGAGGATGACTTGAATTCCATGCTAAACTAGAACAGTGTGCTGTGCTCATGCACACTGAGGACAGGATGAGAAAAGGAGTTTCTTAGTGTAGGTGATACATTGCTTTGCATTAGCTAGTAAAATTAAATCATGGCATTTCTTAATGCAATTTCCTGAAATGCTTTCTGAAAACATGTCAAAACATGTATTGCATTACACTTCTGAAAGGGGTGAACTTTAAAGTGAACTTTTAAGTTCAGGTTTATGTGTCTTTTTTCATTGCTTTATTTTAACATACCTAGGGACACATCCAATTTCGAAGTAATCAGTTTAAATCAAATCCATTATTAATAACCTTTACGGATATTGTGGGCAGGAGAACACAAGTGACTGGAAGTGACTCAGACAAGTGAGGTCAGAGGCTGTGGTGTTTTGTGGTAGGACACAAACTGCACAGGGTTTCTCATGATGCTCGGTTACTGACTGATGGATCCCATGCACAGGCAGCATGTCACTGCCAAAACTCAAGCTTGTGACAGGTTTCTGGTAAACAGATTTGTGCCAGGTTGAAGGAAAAACATATCCCCTTCAATAATCATGTATCCCCTCTGTAATAATCATGTATTTTTCCTTTGGATGGCAAATGTGCATGTTGTGCTGTCCAATAAGCCAAATTTTCCTGTTAGTCACACCTTCAGCACAGGAATCTAATAATGTTGCATTCATGGCATCCCAGTAATCTGCATAGCAACACACTGATACTAGCCATAGGGATTTCAAACCCACACATCATCTACTGAATTGAATCAAAGACTTACCAGTAAATCCCCTGCACTGCTCTGTAGAGCTCTACCAGGATTATATCATCATTGCAGGGACAAATGGAAAGAATAGCATGGACTAAGACAGAAGAGCTTTATTCTGATGATATAGCAGAAAGCTACATTGCATTTGAGATCTAATCACTTACTTGTACATTTATTGATTGAGATAAAACCTGCTGCCTGCTCTCCATTTTCTCAACATCTTTATATTTCTTTCCTTAATTGCCACAGAACTGGGAAAGATTCTGGTTTTGTTCTTAAGAAAACAAAGAATATTGGAACATATAAGTAGGTTAGCACAGAGCATAGTTACAATAATGGATTTTAAGATTGAAATAAATAATGTGTGTGTAACTTGGCCTGCTCTGCTGAGCTGCCCTGCATTTCATGTTGGAGGGCATTTCATGTGGAGTAACAGGGGGAGAGTTGTGCAAGTGACCAGATCTCTTGTGGTGAAGAACTGTATCCATCACATTCATCAGCTGTGCAAAAGTAAAAGGTGACAGCAAAACAGGAAAGACCTGTGCTCACAGGGAAAGTCAGTCTTTTACTTGCATTGCTATTCATCATTAGGCAACTGGTAAAAAGAAAGGAGACCTCTAAAGCTTTATTAATTATAGCCAAATCCAGGAAAATCTCCTACATAAAATGAATAAATTGTAATAACGTCACATGGCTCACCATTAGCAAATTGCAGTATTTTCTTCTAACATGACCAAATCAAACACATACCTAACAAAATCAGAAAGTATAAATTCTAGAATGTTTTAATCCTTAAAAAAAAACAGTTTAACATCATCTTGATCTTTCCTTAACTGCTCCAGAGTTTCACATTACAGATAATGTTTTGCTATGCTTAGTAGGTGTCTGTTGTTCTTGCTTTATTGTTCTTAAGCCTAAATATCTGTTGCTTACTGAAGCTAAGTTAACAAGAACTTTTTGTTTCAGGTTTAAAGTCCGAGGGCCTCTATAGAGTTTCAGGCTTCACTGAGCACATTGAAGATGTGAAAATGGCCTTTGATCGAGGTACACCATTTTTTAATCTTGTACAATTTTAATCTAAGCTTTCAGTTCTAGGACATTTCAGATCTTTTGGGATTTATATATGTGCCATGGTAATGAAACAGATGTATAAGCAGAAGTACAGAAAGTAACCTGTCTTTTCTGGGTTTAAAGTCATCTGCAGTCCTTTTCATAAGAAGAAATCATGTTTCATAGTTTGAGGGAATGATTAAACATTAAGTATTGGTGTGTAGAAGCCTAAGTAGGCGACTGTTGCAATGGAGAAGCGAGGTACCTCAACAGGGAACTGGATAATTGCTCAACGTAGCAGCACAGCCTAGACTCTTAGTTCAAGTGTGAGCCTAGATGGTACCAAGGGGAAGTTGTTAGTCCTGTCTTTAAAAGACTCAGTGCTTTACAATACAATAATCTATTTGTGAGTTTAAGGACGAGGAACTCTAACTGGGAAGTCCTTCTGCCTGTAGCCTTGTAGAGAGCACTGCACCACTGTGCACGTGATTGCATCTACACTACAGATGAGAGGGGCATTGAGGAGATTGGTTGTACAGCATATTGAAAAACTAACAATTACAACACTGGCTACCATCCTCATACCCCTTCTGAATTGACTGAGCTGACTGTGTTGGTTCTGGTTGTGCACCCAGTCTTTGCACACAGGAGTAACTTCAGGTGTGTGTGTAAGTGAGCGCAGGGTAGGGCCTCCATCAATAGAAAACATTTGCAAGGACATTTGAGATGTTACATGAATAGTCTTCTCCTTTCCCGTAAATAGTGGTTTCCTACCTACTTAGTATTTGCAGGTATTGCCTCTGCTGTGTTAGGGGATAGGGTCAGACACAGCCCTGTAATCACAAGTCCAAGGGTACAAGCCAGGTCCAGGCCAAGCCAGAGAGTCAGCCTGGGGATCAGGGCAGTGACCAGAAGCGTGCATGGCCCCACACCATCATGGTGCAGCTGGAGACAGCTATGATGTCACTCAGGAAGGGACATCTGGGGGACTCTGGGGGCCCAAGGGAAGGAGGTGCGGGGACTTCAGGGCAGGCTGCATAGGCCAGAAAGATCTGGCACATCTTACACTTGCTGTGCCTGTACACTTCTTGTTTGGAGGCAGTAATGCAGACATCTCCATTAAAAATTTCAGCTAGGAACTTCCAAATTGACTGTTTTCATGCTGAAATACTCTTTAAAAAATAATACATCTTTTAAAATATGTTGGATGCTGCAGTTGTGAAACATGCATATACACAAACAGGTGTATATATATATATATATATACACACACACACACATATATATATATATATATATACACACACACACACACATATATATATATATATGCATATACACACACATTCTTTGTGCCAGAGGGATGCACAGTGATATGACTACTATCATGGCAAAGTAGTGTTGCAGATGTGCCATGTGAAGCAATGCTACTGGGAGGATCACAGTCCTCACAGGTCTTATTCTGCTTCCTGCAGGTAGATCTGGCCTGGCAAACCCTTTTGTTCTGTGTCTTAATTCTCCTCTAAGTGTAAGAACCTGGATGAAACCTAGAAGGAGAGGCACAGGTTGTAGAGGGAGGAGTTGGAAGAAAACAGATTTAAATTTATGTCTGAGCAGGACTTCAACACCTTTGCAGATGTTTTGAACCACTGGAGCCACTTCAGGTTATTGCCTATTTATTAGGTATACTCCCAATATAACTGGTGGCAATACACACTTGAATTAGACCCACAGCAAGGAAGAAAGTGTGATTTACAAAGGCAGCAGCACCTAGAAACAGGAAGAGGAAGGTGACTAACAGCATTGGATTTCCAAAGGTAAAAAAGCATGGATAAACGTGAAACAGAGAAGGCAAGAACAGAGTTTGTGTACAAGGGCTGTGGGGAAGAAAACTGGGAAGAAATTGACAAAAATCTGTCTCCATTTTTTTTAACAGTTTCAGGAGGGGAAAAGGCTAAGAAAGGAAAGAGAGGGTGTTGCCATGAATAAAAAGGCATGAATAAAAGCATGAATGTTATCCTATTATGGACTCGAGGACTAGAGTATTGCTGAGAGCAGAAGCTGACAACTTACAAAACTTTCCAGTTTTGAAAATGTTTTCTCTCTTAACTGGGGTAGAAAAGCAGGAGAAGTTGAGAGTTTTTGCTGGAAAGGTTTTAAAGAAAAACAAAATAGATTTTTTTTGTTCTGATGTGTGGGCTGTGCAGCTCGAAGGTGGTTGTCAGCTGGCAGAAGTTTGAATTGGCAAGACACTTCCAACCTGACACTTCAGGGCTTGCTTGCCTGTCAGATCCTTACAGAGAGAAGGATGCCACCCTCTCTTTTGCATCCCAGCCCCATAGGTAGGAACACTCTGCTTTGCTGTTGCCCTATTAACTCTTCCTAGTACTAGAAGCCACAGCAGCATGGAGCGAACTATGTCAAGAGTGAGGAGTATCCCACTCCTCTTTCCCAGGTGAAGGAGCTGGGAGAGAAAGGAGATGAGTGCCGGGTGGCAGGTCTTGTCTTCAACACCACCTGCAAGTTTTTTGCTCAAATTTAATTTTCTGCCCAGAAACTGGAGTTTGTGAGGGTTTTACAGAATTTGGATTTCCACATTCACTACAGGAAATTTACTTTTTTAATAAAAACTAAATTACAGGAAAATTAAAATTGCAGGAAATTAACTTTTTTTTCATGGGGAAAAGATAGTTAAAGGAGATGCTGAGAGCAGAGGTATGAACCAGAGAAGAGAACTCTTAAATCTAATTGATAGTCTTGGCACACTACTGGAGGATGTGCACTGGCCAGGAATAATTTTCATTTAACATTTTAAAGACCATTTTTTAACCATTTGAAAGCAAGGCTTTGAAACAACCTTCTCATAAGAGCAGGGATGAAAAACACTTGCTCCTTTTGTGAATGCAAGTTGCGGAGTTTACAAGAAGGTGCCTGCAGTAGCAGAACACGACACTTGGGCATTCCAGAGGTCACTCCCTGCCCATCATTTCTGAGTCAGTCCTCAGGCACCTGGCTAAAATGCCAGGACACTTTTGCATCTCCAGAAATGCAGCATAAAATAAAAGTGTTGAAAATAGACAGACATGGAGTCCTCCCATTTTAATGCACAGAATGTGTCCTTCAAATAATGCCATCAAGTGTTCTGGTTCCCAAGCTCTTTGTCAAGCCACAGGGGCCAGAAGACAGTAGGATACAGGGAGGAGGCGTGGGAGCTGACTTGGCCGTGGGGGCCCTCTCCTGCTGATCTCATGTGCAGCTGAAGGGGTGCAATGAAGAGAAGCCAGCCCTTCCTGTGACTAATTCTGCCTTGACAAAGAGACAGTCACTTGGTGCTTCCAAAGAATTACAGCAGGAACAGAAAAAAGTTTCCACGTCAGGAAGAGAATAGCATCCCACATAATATTACTTGGGCCCAGTGAAGCTGTGATAGTTGGTTTTAAAAAAGAGTGAGGTTGGTCCTCATCTGATTTAAACTGCCTTCCAAAGCCAAAGCAGTGTAAATACCCCTACTGTAAATTAGCCTTAGGCTCTCTGAGGCACTGACAGTGTTCCATTTCAGTGATTTTTGTAACGAGAAGGAGGGGAATAATGTGGATTTATTTAATCTGGTGAATGTTGGTGCTGTAGAATGACAGTTGCTCTCTGTCAGCATTGTTGAGCTGTGGCGTTGTGGCATCCAGAGAACAACCATTGTGCATTTTACCCACAGAGCTGCCATTGTCACCACCACATTCTGTCCCCCCACTTGTTTGTACGACTGGCTGGTACAATACACTTGCTAAAAATATTATGCTGTTAAATATTACATGAGTACTTAGAGGCAT
Organism: Lanius collurio; assembly: GCA_020086605.1. Classification (NCBI taxonomy): domain Eukaryota; kingdom Metazoa; phylum Chordata; class Aves; order Passeriformes; family Laniidae; genus Lanius; species Lanius collurio. Next base: position 7,434,447 of record JACBWW010000012.1, read on the forward strand.
TCTAATTCCTACTCGCTCTTTTGCCAGTGTAGCTGAAAACCTGACAAATGCCAAATCCAAGAAAAAAAACAGAAAGAAGCATGTTAGCACAGTAAAGGTTGTGCAATAATACCAAAACATTTAGGAGAAAGGAACTTAAATAAAATCTAATTCAGTACTCAGAGGGCATGGGTGAGGCTTTAAGAATGTAATACTTATTCTATTTCATTCTTTAATGAACTGCTGATAAATTTCTATGGCATCCAAAGTCAGCTGAAACCTTTAACAAAAAGAATGAAAACTTTATTTGTCTTGAGATATTTAAATTTCAACATAGTGCAACAAAATACATTCAAACTAACAAAATAAAATTATAGGGTTTGGGTAGAATTAGGTTTGTAAATCTGAAATTAACTACATCATTTTAATCCAAAATATTAAAAAAATGTATATTAACATATGGACACTGCAATGATACTGAAAATGCCAACTGCAATCTGAAAAAATTCCTGTATTGAAGAGTGAAAAAAATTATTGTAGCAATGCAGAAGGTACCATATAAACCACATGTAGTTCATACATACATACATACACCAGCTCCTACATATCTGCTGCAGAAATGTGCAGGGTATATTACAACAGATGTATTGTCGGGCTCACTTTCAAATAAACTTCAGTGCATTTCCAGTGTATTTGTCTCTGAAGAGTAAAATCTTTGACTCAGGAACTCATAATTTTTCCTTCAGTAAGCAAATATGTAAATAAGATGTATGTTTGAAGTTGGAAGTACCTCAAGCTGAAGTGCCCCTTTAAAGAAGCTTGCTGGGCTGTTTTGTAAAAGTACTAAATAAATAACACTTCCATTTAGTGTACTGGTGACCTGGATAATAGATGTAGGCTTGTGATTTGCTGTATCTGTTCTGAGCCAGCTGCTGGCTCCTTGGAGGTATCTGTTTTCAGTGGAGCATTTTGAGTGCTCAGTGTCCATCAATTAAATAGAGCTCTCCACACAAAGCTTTACAAGACTAATGCTACCATGCCTGGAATGTGTGGATTAAACAAAAGATTGGGGCAGTGTAAACATCCTCCTAGGGCTTATTGATGCTGTATTAAATTAAATGCTGATGGATCTATTCAGACTGCTCAGCTGCATCAAGAAAGGCTGTTTGTTTTAAACACTTAAGCATATAATCTCCTCTTGATGAGAACATGTAGTGCTATTAGTCCTAATGAAAATTATGTACATACGTTGGACAGGACGTATCCCTGCAAGACTAATGCCATAGGTTTGTATAAAATGTCTGCAATCAATATAAACTCTTTTACTGTGCTGTGAAAGCCTTTATCTCTGTCTTGGATTCCATGTATCAAGCACCCCCACTCATCTGTCTGTATCAGGGCATGTCCACAAGCGCTGTTACTGTGAGACAAGCAAGGCAATGGCTTTACAACATGTCAGCACCTTGCTAGTAACAGCCCAAGCTTGTGCCTGCACCTCTTGGCAGACACAGAAAACCCCTCTCTGCTGTTCAAGCAGGTAGAACCTTGCATTGCCCTACTCATCATGTGGTCCTCACCTGCACCACCTGCCCTGAGGGAGGTATAGTGTCCTTAGCTGAATGGTGGGAAATAGGGACTACAGGTTATGAGTGATCTGCAACAAGCCTGAGGTAAAGCTGGGGGTTAAATCCAGGCAGCCACATCCCCTACTTGGCCAGTGTCTTACCCATCTTTCTACTGGAAGACCACCAAGACAGACAGGTCCCAGGAAGGGAGGACAGCAGAATTTCTTAATCTGGACAAAAATGTGAGTATGAGGGTGATAGGTAGTACAGAACAGATGTAGTCATTTGAACTTGAAAAATAATGGTGATCATGCCTCGCTGCTAGTTCTTGTAATTTCACTCATTTCAAGCCAGGACTTCCCAGCAGCAAGTTGTAAATTTTAAGCTCATGTGTTTAAAAAGTGCTCTGTAATAGAATTCTGACTAACTCTGTTATAATGTGGCAAACAAAATGAATGCCTTTTTAGACGCATAATTCGTATGTTTAGCATTTTGTCCATTAAAAGTATCCATACTAATTTAAAAAATTGTGGTGCACATTTCAGAATAAATTGTATAGCTAAATGCTGTAGCATGCCTATTTAAATTCAGATCTTTTCTATAAATAAGTCAAATATTAAGACATGAGAAGATACCAGAAAATAAGGCAGCTTTCATTCCAGCTAATCACTATAGATATGTTGGTATGAGATGTGTACAAGATTTGAATGTTTCTTGATTTTTCCTACTGCTCTCCTGAGGGTCATTGAAAATTTATGTTCTTTCTCTCTGCCTCTATTTCCCTAAGTGGAGATGAAAAAAATGGTTCATACTCCTATGCACCAATCTGCAGATGGAAACTATCACATCATAACAAGTTGTTAATATCTTAGTTTCAGTGAATAAATGGGCTAAATGCAATAAATATATGATGAACATGGTTTTCATCCAACATTAAAACAGTATGTTTGAGATGGTACACTGCAGATATGGATGCTGTAATGACCAGCCCCTCCAAAAATGTAAGCAAATAAATTGCTTACTAAAACATCAAGAAACTACCATTCCTCATTGACTGTAAAGTTGGTAGCAATATATTCTCATTTAAGCCTTTCAAATGCTTTCGGGTTGTTTTTTCCTGTCAGGTTGCACACAATAAATCTGACTTAGAAGTTTAGCCTTGCTTGAGTCAAAATTAGGGCAGTTTTAAAGAGATTTCTTCCTCCTTTTCTAGATGGTGACAAGGCTGATATTTCTGCCAGTATTTATCCAGACATAAACATCATTGCTGGAGCACTGAAGCTGTATTTCAGAGACTTACCAATTCCCGTGATCACCTATGACACCTATTCCAAGTTCATAGAGGCAGCAAGTAAGTATTGCATAGTCATTTGTACCATTCTCTGTTTTCATTTCCCGTCCTTAAAGCTGTCCACATTAAAGGAAAGCACAGAATAAAAACTGGAAAAAACACAGGTGCTGTCTTCATTTCTTCTTCACCATGTCCTTCATGTCCATCCTCCATGAAGCTTTTGCCTGATGGTTCATCAGATGCAGGTTAAAAAATAAAAGTAAATGTATGGGATCAAAATCACTAACTAGTATCAGAAGGTGTGGTTTCAGTGTCTTTTTGTATGTCAAGATTAAAAAATACTGTAAATCCTGCTCAGATTTTTAGAGAGATTGCCAAACAGTTTGCCACAGGTGCACAGTATATGTGGGTATCACTGATACCTACATATTTAAATACAATGAGAAATCTTGAAGTAATTCCATATCATTTCAATCTCTAGCTAAACTTATGCATTCAAGCATAGTCTTTTAAAGTCATATATCCACACTCCCTTCCAGTTCTGAAGGCTAATGGAAGTAATCTTTTGTAATATTTTAAAAGGACAGTTCTGGGCAGAGTAATATTATGAAGCACTTAACAAAGCTCAAGTACTGTACCTATACAGACCTGTAGATAGAGCTACAGACCATGGACATAACTCCTGGGTGGTCTGCTGATTTATTTTTAAAGATTTTTTTTTTGTTGGGGTTTTTTTTGAGGATGCAGAAGTTGCTGATAAGCATCACATTTATGAGTGCAATATTCATCCCTCCAAGCCCAGTCAATGGCTTGTAAATGACTCCATAATAATAAGTTATCTTCCTGATTTATTGCTGCATACACATGGAAAGCCCTATTAACATTAATCCTGTTTGGTGTTTTTGCAGAAATCTCCAATCCTGATGAACGACTAGAAGCAATACATGAAGTGTTGATGTTACTCCCTGCTGCTCACTATGAGACACTTAGATACCTAATGATTCATCTCAAAAAGTGAGTTAATTGACATGCAGGGTAATTCTTGAAGAGCTTAACAATTTTCTGCTTTGAAAAAGAAATATTACAGAAAATACTAATAAAGCTTCCATTAGGGCCCTGCCACTAAACCATTAATGTTATAGATAAGCAGACAAGCTGTTTGTGTAAGTGCATATGAGCTGTGCACTCGTATAGCATAGATACTTTTGCTGGCATATTATTTCAAACCTTTCAAGAGTTAATTGACATTTGTCACGCTTCTCTGAGGCAGATAATATCGAAAAATACTGAATGGTTGGTACTTCAGAGATGTGCTAAAGGTGCTGCTGTGAGCCCCCTGACCATGCTTTGCTTCTGCCTCCACTTACCTCCTGTTTTGTCTTCTTGAACAATAACCCTAAAAGGAAGGAGCTGTCTCATGTGAGTTGTTTGCTCACATCACAGTAAACCAAGAATCAAGCAGGGCCTATTTTTTTATGGCTAGTAAAAGCAATACAGGTCTCAGTTATATCTCTCTTGGTTTTAAACATGCGTTGCCTCATTTGCTTTCCAAAGCTGCTTTTTGCATGCATAAGACATACATAAGGGGCTTCATAAAGCTTCATAAGGCCTACAAAATTTTCAAAACTGCCTAAATTTAATTTTTGTAAGTTACTTAGGAGTGTACTGCCAAGTTTTCCAGGTTTTGAGCTAGGTACCTAGGAAAATGAAAGACTGCTCCAGAAAGGATGCCCAACTTCCACTCATTTCAAGCAAAACTGTTTTTCAAAACCATGCTAACTCTATTTTGCTGCTTTGGGTTTTTACATGCCTCAAGAGGTCCTCTTTGTAAGTATTTAAAAACTGAAGCTGAGTACAGACTGGTGCTGTCATTTCAAAGCAGGCCTTCATTTGTGGATATATCGCCCAAGATTTTTCTTGTCTCTGGTTAAACTTTGCTACTTGGAAACAACAGAGAAGGGGATAAGAGAGGAATAAAGCTACTGATGTTTTATTCAGAAAATCCTTGATCTCTTCCTAGTTGTCCTGCTATCTGCAACACAGTTGTAAATGTGGAGTACTTTCTGGGTTTCATTTGCACTATTCTGCACTATTAGTGACAACCTAGAAAGGAAAAGACCTCAGTTCATATAAAGCTGCTCAGAAAATTTGTGTGAAGTGCATTTCATGCTCTATTAGGTTCTCATTATGCAAAGACTTTCCTCATTTTGAATCAGCTCAGGTCATTACAAATGAGTTGTTTTTCCCTTTGATGAGACATTACCTGGGCATGCAGGAGCTTCCTTGGACTTCCTTGGACTGCAGAAATGAGATGTGCAAAAGCCACCTGTGTCAGTACATACACATGGACAATTGATGATGACTCACACTGGCTTTTAAGAAGGCCTGTGGAGGCTGTAGACAAGTGACCTGCACACTGACTCAGTACTTTCATGTCCTGGCAGCAAATTTTTAACAGACATGTTTGGACTTGCCTTCCTTCTTCTCATGAACTGCAGTCCAGGCTTTGGTTCAGCTGTTGATCTAAACTACTGATGAGGCAAAAATAGTCCAAGGTACTGATTAAGCTTTCTCTTTCAAATATTTGCAAATCATGCAATGAGTTTTCTCTCCATTCCCAAATCATATCTTTTGGTGCCCCCATGGAAATCAAATGCATGTCAGCTCCTATGGAGAATTTCTTTGAGAGATCTGAATGTGAAAGAGGAAAGCATCATTAAGGTTCAGATTATGCTGTTCTGTAAGTTAAACACAGAGTTCCAGCTTCAACTCCCTAGGACTCTTCCTGCATGGATAAAATCTGTACCAGGATAAGGGAGTCTATATAAAGACTGCAGGGTCACAGCCTCTACCCTACTGCTGTTTCTCAGTCAAGAAGAAACTGCAGAGTTGTTAAAAGCACAGGGAAATCTAGCAGAGGACAAGGTCAGCAACAAAAAATGAGTTTTTCAGTCAATTAATTATCTTTCTGGTAACTTTTTGCTCAAAACTGAAGGAAATGCAATAGCATGAGCAGTCCCCCCTGTGGTGAAATACATACAACTCCATCCACACTGACATTGCAGTCAGGCTCTGAATATTCTCTGTGTTCACCTCAGCTGTGCAGCAAGCCCCACACTACTGAACAGAGGTGTTAATAAGATCTGTGTAGCTTTGCACAGCTGTTGAACATCTGTGCTGCATACATCCACAGAGGGAAAGACTTTTAGACATACACTTGCACAGAGGTTCACAGCCTTGGTTTGTCTTTGCTCCTTGCAAAGCACAGCTAATATATCTGTGCTAGAAGATAAGGATGTATCTGTAAGTAGGGACACAAGTGGACTTCGGTCCTGAAAGCAAAGAAGAGCAGCATTTTTCTGTGACAGAGCCATTCTTTGCAGAGAGACACCAGCAGAAGCAAAACCAAGCCATATGAGTACCTTGCAAACAAGAGAAGACCAAAGAACTTCTGGTTTCAGCCACTTTGTGCTCCCCTGATGGCATGAGTGAATCCATTCACAGTGCCCAGCTGGGAGGTGCCATGGCTGGGGAAGGTCTCTGCTTCTGCCAGGAGAGCTGTCTCCAGCACCAGATGTGTTTCACCCTGGCAGAGGAGGCGTGTGAAGGAGATGTGAAACATTATCCAGGCTGTACTTATCACAGCAAATGTCTGGTCTGTGACTGATCAAGTACCATGAGGGATCAAGGGACTGTGGCTGTCCTACACTGCAATGAAAGAGCACTCTCAGGACTGGACTCAATATGCCACTCAAATGGGACAACACTGATGTGATCCAGCACTGTTACCTGCAGGGAAACCTTGAGCACACCTTGCATTTTCCAGCAGGCCTGACTGATTTTCCAGTCAGGGATGACTTCTCTGCAGCTTGTCCTATCCTTGGTGGTCTTTCTTTGCTCCAGCCACAAGCAGTCCATCTATTCTTGTATGTACATTATATGATGTATGTCAGCAAACAAAACAACCTGGGCTCTACCCTGAAGTGCCTCTGTTCTCTGTCAAGGATAGATGGCATTTATAGCAGCCCGATTTAAGCAAGCCACCTCTCCAGGCAGGTGCAGGATTCAGCCCACTCCTAAAGTGTCACAAGTAGTCAGAATCACTCAGCTGCTGGTTGGCCTGAGGCAGCCAGCAAGGCAGAACATCCTTGTGAGGAGCTGAGTTCCTGCAGGCATGTCTGGGAGCATCTGTAGTCTAAGGAAAATCCGTGCCTGTATTTGTGGAGCACACCCACACCCCCAGTGTGATACACACCAAGCACAACATGCCAGAGAACTGCAGTCACTGTAGCATAGAGGACTGTTCCATACATCATCATTTAAATCATGATTATGCTTGTAAAGAAGCAATTTCCTCTAATTCTTACACTCTAACAAACAGTCACATGGAAAAAAACACTGAAAAGGCACATGAGAGGTGTTTAAAGGCATTAAAAATCACACCCCACCATAGTTGCACTGCACTTGTTGTAGAAACAGTTATATCAAGATAAAGTAAAAATTGTTGCTGAAAAATGTCATTGCATACGAGTGCTTGATGTGAAGCAAGACTACAGACAAAAATGTACCTATTACTTTTTTCTGGGAAGTAAGGAACTAAGAACTTACTTTTTTTTTTTTTTTTTCTATTTTAGGGTTACCTTGCATGAAAAGGAGAATTTCATGAATGCTGAAAACCTGGGAATAGTGTTTGGACCTACTTTAATGAGACCTCCAGAGGACAGTACCCTTGCTACACTGAATGACATGCGGTACCAGAAGTTAATTGTGCAGATTTTAATAGAAAATGAAGATGTTCTCTTCTAATCAGAGAGGCATATCTTCAAAGCCATTTGTTTTAAGATAATTAGTCTGAAGGAAAAACATCATTTCTTTAAATTTTTTTAAACAGAAAGGAAGAGTTCCTTGACTGCACTTCAATTTCTGCTAAGTTGCAGATGGATGCCAAAATGTTTAGGGAAAGCCTATGTCTCATAGACATATGCCTCTTTGTAGAAGGGAAAAAGAAGGTCAGAAAAAATCCTCTTACCTTGTATCTTTTGCCTTGCCTCAGATGTATATTTGTTTTGAGAAGTTTCAAACAATTTTATTGTTAACTTATTAAGAAACACAAAACATATTTTAATATGGCTAGAGAAGCAAAAAGGTACTTAATCAGTGTTACTTGTAGACACCCTATACATTTCCTTCTTCATGAGACATAATTATATATGTCAATTGTGAAACAGAACCTATATTATAAAGCTATTTTTACTTTACCTAGCTGAAAGAATGGCATTTTATTTTAGCAAACTATAAATCAATGCGGTGCATTGATTATTTTCACGTAATTCTTTCCTGCATTTTTGCTATGATGTATTGAAAACAATTGCCACTAATGCAGTATTATCCTGACATACCTCTTCCATTGCAAGTGTTTTAAAGGAGAATACCTTTCTTGTGCATATTTCAGCTTTCCTTAGGTTTCTTTGCATTTAGGCACTAGCAGCCTAAGATTGTACACTTTTAGCCCTTTACCATTTCCCAAAAAATACAGTGTTTTCTCTTTTTTTTTTTTTTCTCCCATGTCAAATACAGTCTTGAGAATTTTTCAAAAGTCCTGGTAGTAGTATCAGTTTCACATGCCATGTTTTTTCTTGGATTACAGTAATACATGAGTTACGTGATGCTGGGACACTGGATATTTTCTGGCCTTGTTGAAAGTCAGCACTTTCTTGGGTGAATTATGAAGGATTTGGTTTTTCTGTAAAAATTGAGTTATGTTTTGTCATGTTTCTCTATTTATAAATGTACAGTAAATCTGCTAAAATTGTAGGTATTTATCTTGAATGTGTTTCCTGATGGTTTGTTAAAAAAAAAAAACAAAAAAACAAAGAAAGAATGTGTAGGACATGTGGGAGCTGGTAAATTTAATTATTACCAAATTTTAATATTTTTCTCCCCTCACATTGACCTGCTGAGTTCATAGTCTAACTGCAACTTATTCCTAATGTTTCTCAGCATGATGTGTTTCTGCAAGCATAGAAAACCAACATACTTTACTACCAATACAATTTTCACTACAAAAAAAGTTCTAATACTCCCTCATCTTGATCATTTGTATCATATGCGTGGTAACTCAGTGATGCAGTTTCCTGAATTATTTCAGGGAGCACATGTTTCTATTCAAATTGAAAAATATGTGTAACTATGAAGAGAGGTAGAGGGTATGACTGTAAATTTGTCGTCTTCTAGAGAAATAACTAAGGGCTAGATAGATTAACCCAGATTTCAGAGCAAATGCTAAATAGTCTGAGTTCCCAATACTTCCATAGATCCTCCTGCCTTGTACAGGACTATTTGTTGTAGGTTATGTACTACTTAATACTGTCATAAAAAAGATCTGGAAATGGTTTTATTTTGTGAAGTGAAATATGCTTTGTAATTTATGATAGTGTAAATGGAAGGAAAAATCCCATTAAATGTGTTAAAAGAGTTTTGGTTTCTGTCACTGACTACACGGCAAGCTGCCAAACAAAAATCAATCGCTAATTATCATTCTGACATTGCTGGACACTTTCCTGCTCAAAAATTTAGAACAGTTTTACTGCATGTCGCAGTTTCAGATTGGCACTAGGTTGCCCGTACTATCACAGCCAAGCCCATGTACACATTTGTTTCACAGACCACCCTGAACCACCTCTATGCAAAACTTAAAGCAAGCAAGGAATCCCAGCTTCAATCTAATCAATATCTGAGAAGCAAAGCTATCAGAGTATTTTTCCACACCCTTGAACACAGACATTTGACTCACATTTGACTCACAATGATTTTCTTTATTTTATTCTGGTCAGTTCAGTTATTAGGGTCTTTTTTTTAAGACAGCACACGGGTAGCTTTAGCTTGTCTCACCATCTGGAGTCTCCAACAGTTGTCCCATCATAAGGATTTGATGACAGTACAAGGCAGTGTGCCTAGAAGCACCCATGCTTAGTATCTGGAGAGCAGAAGTTTCTCATCTGTTGGACAGAAGAATGAGTATGATTCTGCATCTTAAAACACAAATATCTACAAAATTCTTTATGTTTCACTCAGCTAACTGCTCAGCCGACGTTCAGCATCCTGTCCCCTCCACACCTCATTAGTGCCACCTTGTGCTGCACCTGCTTCATCTCTTGTGTCGCACTTGCCGTGGCCATCACTGCTGCACATGGGGTTGAGCTTCACGGCTGAGTTCAGACCGTTTCACATTCACCATTTGAGGAAGTAAAAAGGCAGCAGACTTCCCTCTGCAAAACAGACTTCTGAGACAGTAGAAAAATTCTGAGACAGAAAAAAAATCATATTTACCTTTCATGGAAACCTATACTTCAGTACACAGGGGAAAAAAGGGTCTGACTGGATTAAACCAAACCCTTCTCTTTGCTTTCAAAGCATTTAGCAAGAACATGATGACTTATCTCACATGAGGCACTAGCAGAGAGTATGAGTCCTTTGGAAGATGCTCCAGGAGGCTATGTGTGAGCCCATGTGACTTCCCTGCTAGGTCATTTCATCTCGAGTAGAACACAGTTCTGCACCTCTGGGAGCAGCTGAGATACCAGTGTCTGACTGCAGTGGATCCTGCCTGCAGCCAGGTGTTCAGCAGAAACCTTGTTCTCCTCCAGCTACTGGATAAGGCCTTTGGTGAAGCAGCAAGTCCCCTCCTGCAGCCACCCACTCCCGATTCCTGTCTGCCATTCAACTATCCCCGTGCTCTGTAGTGCCACTCTGTACCCCCTCACAGCAACTGGGGTGAGACAACTTGCTTTGCATAAAGCAGAAGTGTCTTAGCCACAATCAATGAAACATTACATCAAGTGGTGTTAATGCTGTGTAAGGTTGTAGCTTTACAAAGTGCTGAGTTGACATCTTTACACTCATCTTTGTGAGACTCATTGCTGTCAGGTTTAAATATTTGGAACCCTCCAGAGAACTGAGCACAGGAATTTTTTTCTAACACCACCATGCTGGAGACAAGGCAGCATGCTCTGTGTGTGACTCCAGAGCACATATGTCCTGAAAGGGCACTGGACAGGGAACTGCCAAAGGGTTTCCTCAAATGAGACACTGATTCAGGGCTCCTCCACCCAGAGACCAGTTGCTGTGAAGCTTAATTATCTCTCTCCTGCTGTCAAATACTGCTGGAATTGGACAAAGGATGTAGAAGTTACTGAGGAAGGAGAAGAGTTTGCAAGGGAGGAGGGGGGAAAGAGAAACAAAATGCATAGTAAGGGAAACTTTTTTTTAACATGAAGTTACAAAGTACAAAGAAGACAGAGCATTGTTCTCAGCTCTGTGCTTTGCGAGCTGAGGTCAGTTTAAGCTACGAAACAGGTCTAACCTGGGTGAATTGGAACCACATTCATTTTATTTCTAAAGAAGAGGTAAGACTACACTTTCCCTTACAATTACCGTTCTCAAAGCTCATACAGCATTTGAGTCTTATTGACAGAGCCAGTGCTGCAGGGGCACTTGGCCTAAGACCCTGGGAAAGAATGTATAATGTCTGGAGTCTCTTCTGAAACAAGATTTTTGACAGACCTGAGCTGTGCATTACTGGCAAGTGCAGTACATGGGAGGGAGAAGGGATTGCAGATGTGGTATTGGGCTAAATTTTGGTCTTAGAGATACCTTGGAGAGGTGCTGTTAATACCTGGAGTAATAAATAGCTAGGCTGAATCATAGAATCACAGAATCATAGAATAGTTTGGGTTGGAAGGGACCTTTAAAGGCTATCTAGTCCAACTCCTCTGCAACATCCCTGGAAACCTGTCTGGCCATCTTTTTATCTCTTTGTTGGCAAGTACAGAGTGAAGTTTTGCAGAAAAGAGAGGAAGAAAGTTCCAGTGCAAGTAGACCCCCTACCCATAACCAGGGACTGAAAGCACAAAAATTCTTGAGTAGGGAGGTAATTCACAAGCACTTAGGCAAGAAGAATGCCATCTAACTGGATCTTCAAAGCAGAATTACATTGCTATCCCTACAGCTATCTAAAGGGAATGAAGAGACTTTAGGGCTCACAGAGTTAAGGGTGAGAGCATCAGCACACTTTATGTACTTTAGTCGTAGAGATTAATTCCTTGATTAAAGATAATGTTAAAGATTCAGAAATCTGAACTTTAGGGAACTAAGATTATTGCTGAATGCTCTAGGGCTTGCAGATGCAGGACATGAGTGCATCTTACATGGGGGCTTATACTTTACATTATCTTTCTCTGAAGGCATGGTGTTCTGAGTATAATTGTGCTGTTGCTACATGTAGTGCCGGGATTGGGCGTTCAAAGCCTGAAGGACATGGACTATTGCAGGATATTTTAAGGACTACAGTTAGGAAGAAAGCTTGTGTCAGATGGAGCCAGTTCTTTGTAAGCTACAGTAGAAATTAATAGCTGCTTATGAGTAGAGAAACTGTCTGGGTTTGGTTTACAGCAGATTTGGGGGTGGCACAAACCAAGGTTGCCACTGGAAGTCACTTTCACTGCAGGGCCTGACAAGATTCCAGTCAAAATACTCTCTCTTTTCTTGAAAGTATGAGCCATTTGTTACCACTAAAATGAATGTTAGAATGAGGAGTAGGGTTAGATGTAGGGTATGGAATTGTAAATCTTGGAGAGCATAAATTGCTGCTGGCCATATTTGTAGATACTTTTATTTCTGTTCTACTATAGGGCACATATGATGATCAATGTGCATAAAAAAGCCCATATTAATTACCACATGCTGCTGCCCAAGAACTTCAGGAGACTGGGCTCCATGGGTACCCATAACATCCATTGGTAACAGTTAGGGTTAGGTTAGGTTAGGTTAGGTTAGGAATCTAAATGTTGGGGAACCAGTAATGTCTCGGCCCTCAGTATTAGGAGTAGGGATGATGTCAATAAGGGGCTGTTGTTCATGGTGGGGTTTTTGTTGTTACAGACATGAGTGCCACGGTTACAATTAAAGTAGGAATTAAAGACAGACCTTGGAAATCTAAAGCCTGAAGGACTGAGTGGTCCCCAAAGTTGTGAAAACTGCAGGATGTTGGGATCACTAACGATCAGCTCTGTCTTACCATTCAATCTGTGGATTTTCTGGTTAAGAATAGGGATGTCAGATGAACAGACATTTTTGCAAGGCCTGCAGAGCTAGGAAGGGCAATGATGTCAATACCCACCATATATATCCATATTTTTCTCATCTGCTGAAGGAATAGAACCTTAGTTTTATCTTCAGATACTGTAAGGGTGAAAAAGAAGACAAATTTTAAGGGTTTGGGATTAAAAGAATCAGACTGAGTTTGCTGCTGGACATACAAATGTAAGACTAGGCCTGGTGTCAGAGGCCGGCTGGGAACTGAAAATTTGAGGAGCTGTGTTTATGGTCTGTTTTGATGAAGTTTTGGGCCTTCCTTATAGTTATGAGTGTTTTAGGTAAAGTTTCAGAATCTGTTGAGTTCTGAGACAGATTTATTCAGGCAGCTGAACTTCCCATGGAATGAGGATGAGCTCCAGCACTAAGCTAACACTTTGCAATCCACTACAAGACTAGTTCCTTTCACAGAACTACCTTAGGGCCCAAGGTAAATAAAGATATTGTCTGCCTTAGTGATGGAAGTAAGATCAGAAAACTTAAGACTACATCTGTGTCAGTCAATAAAATTGAGTCAAGGCAGTCATGCACAAGCCATATTACATTGTACTTAAATTAGGTCCTCTCAGGGGCCCACGGTGTCACCTGAGGCTTTTGAGACACATTTTTTTCTAGAAGCACTGATTCAAGAATTGTGCAAGGGCTGTGTTTCAGCCCATCAAACTGCTGCTTTCATAGTCCGAGGCTATGATACAATGCATGTCCTAGACTGTTATATGAGGAGTGGTTGTGAACTGACAGTTTGGAGGGTGCAAAGCCTGTTGCACTAAAGCTATGGAGGGCAACAATCTTGTGTAGTTTCATCCATTCCGCCTAAGGAGAATAATCCTTTGCTCTCACTGCCTTGAAACCATGCCTGACCAGTGCACAAACACTGACAGAGGCCCAAATTCGAAATTATGCCAAGGAGTCACCACTAATAGGCTATGTACACCAGGGGCAGGGTTCAAACCCATACCCTGGTTCCAATTTTTTTTCTTTTGGCAGGGCAGACATAGACTGGTAATGAATACTGTAGTTCCAGTCTCGAGCAGCAGCCTGGTATCAACAGGGAAGGTGTTCTTGCCCATTATAAAATGGTTGGAGTCCTTCCTGTGGCTCTTATGGAAGAAGCTAAGATTTGAGATGCTGCTAGCACTTGGAAATCTAAATCTACGGGAAATTAAGTTACTGCTGGCTTCTTCTGAACTGGCAGCTTGACAAAGATGGGAGACAGTTGTTTGTGTGGTCTTTTCCTGTACCCAGAGCCCCACTGGTTTAAATTAACTTGGCACTTAGCCTCTGAGACTTAGCAGTTAGAAGAACTGGTTTCATTGCTGAATGCTAAAGGGCCAACTTGTGCCAGCAGGGATCAGTGTTGCATTTTTTTTTCTATGAGCCAATTACTCAGTTGTATTTCAAGGCAGGGTTAAAAGTTTCAATTAAACTTGAAGAACCAAGTATGTTGAATATTGCTGGGAATATGGACCTTAGCAGAGCTCTTCTCTCTGTAGGTGCCAGTGCCATAGGCTCTTTTCAGTTGGCCTGAACATGTCCTTGGCCTTAAGGTTAGCATTTGAGAAACCCACATTTCAAACATCCAATATATTTGCTGGATGGTCTGGGGTTTCAGGGTAAAGGAGAGTGCTGACAGCAATATTCACTAGGGTATTTTATGCTTCTGGGGGTCCCCTTGGTATAATTGCAACTGCATTTAAAATCAAAGTTTTGGAAACCAAAGGGTTCCATGGTGTTGAGAAGACTGATGTCTGCAGTGGATGGTGCTTCTCTTGTCCTGCTGGTAGAGATGGTTCCCCTCAACACAATTAGGTAAGAGTGTTGTTTGGCAAACCAAGCTCTCCAGAGCCCAGTTTCAACTTGAATATAGCAGGGTCTGCAAAGTTTGGACAAAGGACAGTGGGAACTGCAACAAGCACTACTTTTTATTTGTTCACTCCAGTAATTATGGGGTTGTAAAAAAGATTAGTTTGACGACTGACATCAAAATCGGTCTTTGAGAATCCAAATCTAGAAAATACCAAGATATTTCTGAATTTTTGAGAGCCTGCAGAATTATGAAGAAACGTACATCAATATGGTCTAACTGTACACAAAAAGAGCATGTTATAATGTGAAAAAAGGGCCCTAGTATTTTATTTTGCAGTGTACTGGGGCATCTGTTAGAATCCTGCACAGACACCCCAGCTGGGACTACAAAACCCCACTGCTTTTTATCTCAGCCTCCTCCAAAGACAGGACAGAATTTAACTGCAGCATTCTTATTAAATGAATGTGCTGTTCAACTTCCATGCATTGAAATAGGCAATTTGTTATTTACTTTTCTGTTTAAATAAACACTGTAAATATATGTATACTGAAAGAATGCAACGAGTACTTGCAGCAATAAAGGGAGAGACATTCTCACTGTCAGAGTTGTTTTTGTATAAACACTAACCTTAGTGACAATCTTGTGGAACAGCATGTTGTGACTTTCAAAAGCAGAGCAGGTTTTGCTGTCCTCCTGCACCACCACATATTCATGCAGGCAGCATCCTCCCACTCCCACGTCTCTTACAAAGCTTTCCAACCTGCGTCTCTTTTCAGTAAATTCTGCTTTAAGTACACTGTCAAAAAGGAAAAGTCTTATTCTAGGACTCTTTGAAATGGGTTTAACTGAAAAAACCCACATTGATTTGATGTAAGTTTGGCATTTCGTGAGCGAAGAGATCAGGTGTATGGTAGCCTATTTGCAGTGTGAAAGCTGTAAAAGAAAACCAGTAATTTTTTTTTTAATTTTTTTTTGTGAAGAGCATTTAAAAATAAAAACTACCTTTATTTCCCTTTTTGCCAGGCACTTCCCTGGGACACAAGATGGGGAGAGATGCTGGGGTTGTCTTTCTCTACAGATACAAGTGAGTAGGAGAGCAGGAGAAACTTGACCCTGTGGTCTGCCACTGCCCTTGACCCAAGAGAGCTTGATGCTCTGGTGCTTTGTGTCTTAGAAAATGTTAGTTGCTTACTTGTTAGGAGGGAACGTAAAGGCCATCTTTTATCACTGGAAGTTAGTGTTTCATTCCATAGAAGATTTTTTTTGCTGTTGATTTTAATTACTATGATAGTTTGGAGTACTTTCAGGAGTGCATGCTTCCCCATCCAAAAGCCTTTGCCTCTGAAGAGGGCAATCTACAGAGTAACACAAGTGCATGCCCCAGGGTCCTCTGCCTCAGTAGCGTGCATTCACTAATTTCCATACCTCTTTTCTTCATGGACTATTCAGGGAAGCTGCAAGTAGCAGAAGCTGATCTGCAAAAGAAGATGAGGCTGAAATATGATGCTTTCACACACTCTTCTGCACCATCGTAGCCATCCTTGAGTGGCTGACTGGGTAGCTGATGGGAAGGGCGTTAGGAATCAAATGCATATTACATGGCACAGTTCTCCAAAGAATAAATCAACACTTTTAACACATGGTGTGGCACAAGCAAATCTTTTTTTCTCCCTTCTGGGTAAATAAAAAAAGGTTAAGTCGTTTGTATGGCCATGTATCCATCAGCACACATAAAGTCAAAGTCCTAACACTAAGTCAGTTTGAATACAACAGTCAGTGTGACCTACAGCTCCACTCGTTTTTTAAAGAAGGGCAGTTAACCACAATTCTATTTTCTTCAAGGCTATAAAATACCCACCCACGCACATGCATCACGTGCACAAACAAAAAGCAGTGATATTTTGTTTCAGCCATGCACGCTGGCAACTCCGCATCCATCCACCCCGGCGGCCCCGGATCTCACGGCGCTGCTTCACCTGCGCTGAGGCTCCCTACTCCTCCTCCTCTTCCTCTTCCCCCTGTCTCTCCTCCGCCGCATCTGCCTGCAGAGGACACCGACCCTCCTCGGGGCGAGCCCCTCCTACCCCGCCCCGCGGGAGCCGGGCAGGTGAGCGGGAGCCGCCCGGCCCCGGGGCTGGCCGGGCCGCCGCTCCGCCCACGGGGGCGAGCCGCGGGGCCGGCCGGCAC